>JBCFYV010009882.1:50003410-50133410 GCA_039000515.1 Timema cristinae
ATGTGTGGTGAAAATTGCTGGGTTTTTTCCTCAGAAAAAGGTAATAAATTAGTATATGACATTGTTAGAGTAATCAAGACTCGTAGATTACCGTTGGCAGGATATGAAGCGTTAATGGGAGATTCTATAACCATGTTTAAAGTATCTACTGACTGGCAAACCCAATGAGAAGAGATCATTGGGAAGACCAAGACGTAGATGGGAGATTAACATTATAATTACCCTAAGATAGAAATGGTATAATGAGGTGGACTGGATATAACTAGTTAAAGAAGGATAGTTGTAATACTTATGTAAGAGTAGCAATTAACTTTCGAGTTCATAATTTCGTAAAGTAAGTAGGTAATTCAATCTGAAATGATCTTTATTGTAACCTATTGTTGTGGAATATCTTTAGGGGGTGACCTGGTGGTCTAGGGGTAAGGTGTCAGACTTCTGTGCTGGCGGCCGGGGTTCAATCCTCGGTCCCGGCACAGATTTATCTGATTACCAAACCCTTCCTTCACCTCTGACAAGACATCTTGTGAATGTGGGGAATGCCAGGCCTCCGCCGTGGTTCGGATTCCTCGTTAAACTGTAGGTCCTTCATTTCATCTCACAATCATCCTACCATTACACATTAGCGTAAGTGCGTATAACCCGAATGGGTAGTAAGACGTGGTGCTAATAATAATAATAATAATAATAATAATAATAATAATAATAATATCTTTAGTAAAAAAAAATATTTTACCGCAAAGAGAATATTGAACACTAGAAAAAAAGTTTTGTTTTATTTATTCTTGACAAAATCTATAAATTTATTTCCATAACCTTTTGAAGAGAACATTTCAATTTATTTTAAAACGGACAAATTAGTTAGTCTATCAATAAAGAGTGTATTCCAATACTTAATATTATTTTATGAGCCACAAACATGAACATTCGAGCAACAATAGGGGTCAAATTAATACCCGCATTAACTTGTAACAGAATTTGTATGTATGTATACACACACACATATATATATATATATATATATATATATATATATATATATATATAATTGATTTCAAAAGTTGAAGTTTCCTAAAGCATTAAAGGAGTAAGCATATCTAATGATTCTAAGGGTTATTAAATTTAATTTATTTTATTCACATATAAGTTTTAAAGCTGATCGTTTGATCAGAGGGTTTAAAAATATGTGCTTTTATTGCAGTATAAATTGACTATATATTTTCACTATATAAGTTAGGTTATTATATAGGTATTGATAATATTTATTCAAAGTCACTACTCCAGATCAATTACCTGACGTATTAATATGTGAAAGAAGTTTGATTAACTTTTGTATCTTTCCGATACCGTTCTTCTTACCAGAATTCTATTACACTTTGAGATGGCTAAGGATAGAAGACCTCAATAAGAGAAATAAAACATCTTCATAAAAATGTATTACCTTAAACATTTTCATTAGAGTAATTGGCGGTATATATAGCTGAGGATTGTAAAACTCTATTAGGGAAATAAAACGTCCTCATAGAAATGTCTATCCTTAAACCTTTTCCTTTGAGTAATTATTATTGATATCTATCTATAGAGGGCTGAGGTGTGACTTAAATATTTTTATTATCTGGTATCTACTTTGATACACGAGGATGGTAGACCTTCTGGTATTTACTAATATCTTCTTAAGTCAACAAATCGAAGGTTGGTTTGATGTTATTTCTATCCATCCTGAGCTGGTCATGCACTCAGACCTTCGTGGTTAGTGCGGCCCACACCATCTGTTAAAAAAAAATATACTAGAGGAGTTCAGAAAGTGTGATGGTGCCCCGTTGCCTCCCATGCTGAATTTCTATGAACGAGCACAAAAGAGCATACCAATTTTTTCTGGAAATATATTTTCACATACCTTCCAGGGTCAATAAACATGGAACTGATGTATTTAATTCCTCTCTAAAGGAAGGTGTGATACGGATTTTTATGGCTCAATACAAATCCGTTGACATCAGTTGGGTTTGAGCCAAAGAACATTGGGTCTTGAGGTGAGCACTTTAGCCCTAGACCATTTAGGCAACGTATAACTGTATATCAATGAGGAATGGGAAATATATGTGTACAACTAAACCTACCCATTGAAATATGTATCCTTAAACATTTAACTATCTAGTATCAACCTAGAGATGGCTAAAAGATGGAGACCGCCATGTGGATAATCAAACATTCTCTGTGATGTGTTGCGGGTGTAACCTCGATCTTCCTGGAAGACTCAAGCACACCAATCGTGCGACCAAGCGTGCAGGTACCTCCTTATTTAAATATCGAACGAAGGCATTTTTGTGACAGTGTATTGGACTGTGTGCGTAAATGGAAAGGAAGATACAGGGATGGTCCCTCATGTCGGTAAAAACCTCCCTTCTAGTTCTCTTTCGTGTTAACCGACATGTAAAAGCCGCAAGGCGCCACTAGCTTGTCGGCTCACACCAAACAAGTAGGCCAAGGAGGAAAGAAGAATTTGGAGCCAATGAAGCAAGTGGGCTACAAGAACACAATCGGACCCCGCATCGAAGTCTAAGGGACGGAGCTGATCTACCTTTTAAATCTTGTTGACATTCGAGTAGGAGGAGGGTAGGGAGAGTGAAAGTAGGGTAGAAATAGTCTTCATGGGAAAACTGATGAAGATCAACAATGACTGCGTGACAACGGATCATTCGACAATAACTCAAGGGATGAAGACCACGCTTTCTAGCTTGGGACTGTTTCATTCAATTACTTAATTGAATCCAATTTTTATAATTCCACTAATATTTTTAACATACATTTATTTTAGATCTAAGTAAAACTAATCATTTTACAATATTTAGGTGTAGGCCCAACTTAAAAATTAACACATGAAATAATAGTAGAAATTGGAATGGATCGACAAATCACCAATGATAAAATTTAATTTACCTGAAGTAAAACGGGTTTCTTGGAGAGAGACTAACAAAACTGTTTACCATTATTTTTAATAATGTTCATGTTTATTTGGTAAGGAATAGGCCTTATAGTAATTGATAGTAAGGTTGTATCTATTTTAATTTCTAATGTTTAATTTTTTAAATTCGCAATTTTATAACATATTTATATACAATAATTTGAAATAACATTAGTTTTCCTCAGACTTGAAGATAGTGAAAATCACCGAAACATGTCATCATGGTGGAAGAAAAGTAGTATATAAAATAAGTAGAAGGGAATAAAAAATAAAATATAACCTTACATCAATTATTACCATTAAACCAGCCATTTTAAACAGTTGTAATTCCCCCACCACCCCTACAAACCTCTAATTTGTAGAGATTATATACTTCATCCTAATTCATTAGTTTAGTTAACTACCAGCTTGCTAGGCCTGTCCTAGCGTCATATGCCCTAAAATCTATCTTAAGACCAGGACAAGTACAATATCCAGTCTCTGGGCATTAATTTGTCACTGTGGAAGGGTAAACCCTTATTTCATCAATGATAAACTCTTCAGCCATGCTGTGAATCGAACCGGGACGCTTAACTCAGTAAGCAGACACACTATTGATTGCGCTAAGGTGTCGGAAAGTTCTTAGAAGTGTTATGTTTATTTTACATATGATATGATTTTATATGATTAAACGTGAAAATTACTATTCGTTTAGGTAATGAATGTAATCTGGTTCAAATCAATAATTATTCACATTAGTAAATAAAAAGTGAAGTTGCATAATACTACAACAGTCAGATTATTACACAAACATTATGGAATAATTATTTTAATTATGTTTAAAATGATTATTTTAGCTTTTAACGAACGATCCTGCTGATGAATCACAAATCAAATATAGATTGCTTAGTGGTAATTTCCAAGTGGCACACATAGGTTTAATTCCAAGCCAAGCTGTTGATATTTGGAAAATGTTTAAATTATTTTATTTTAAAATTTCAATTATCCTTAATCAATTGTTTAATTCAATGCATTGTGTATAGACGCAACTGTATTTATTTAAAACTAGTTCACGTGGTATCATAAAAACTGACACTGAGTCACCGTGACTGTGTTTCTGATAGCTACTACGCAGCCAACAATCTCCCACGTCAATTACAGACTCCGCCCTCAAATATGGATAACTTAAGACCCTAGACCACACACTAATCCAAGTGTTCCGTGTTCAATTACGCTGTGCGTATGTATTTTTCATCGTGTATTTAAATCACTTCCAATAAATGATATAACCAAAAATAAAATACTATTTTGGTCTCTAGGCAAAACAGGATTAGTAGGTAATTTTATTTATGTGAAACTTCTACATTAAATTATTAGTTTCATGAATGCTATATGAATATTTAAAATAAGTATGATAAAATGTTGCTACTCATTTCCATTGTTTAAAATTCCATTTTGGTTTTTGTTGTATTCCTTAAATTCAAAGTGACCTACCGTATCTTAAGTTACATACACAAAAATTGGTGTATAAAGTTTTTTACTATTATTAAACTAATATAAATAATTTAGAGCCTTTAATATTTGTAATATACTAATAGCAGCAAATGAGTCATGAGTCTGAGTGTCAGTAATTATGGAGTTCTCAAAATAGATTAAAATCTCGCACGCACACATTGATTCAATATAAAGAATTTAGTGAAGAGTGACCTTTAACACCAGACGAACCCACCCCAATAACATCGATGGAGAGTTGACTTAACAAGACAAAGTTTTACACCAGGTTAGTTTTATGGGTTTCAGGTTCAATTTTATTGCTTGGTAAAAATAACTTTAGTGACCCGTTTAAGATTGCTTTCATTAATTATTTAAATACAGTATGTTTAAATAGTCCTTTACAATTGTGAAACTTGGTCCATATCTTTACATGAAGAGAATAAATGAATAGCGGTTAAAAACTAAGTTAATAGTTAAATATTTGGTCCAAAGATGCTGTAAAAATTTGGAAAGTGGAGGAGGTTAAATAATGATGAGTTACATATCCTGTGCTCATCATTGGGCATTGATGGGTAATCAAACCTCGCAAATTACTGTGGGCAGGGCATGCAGCACGAATGGGTTAATCTAGAACCACGTTCAGGGTACTGACTGGCTAACCTAAGGATACATGGGAAAACCTTTAGGCAGATGGGAGGATAACTTTACAATGGACCTGAAAGAGATAAGGCGTAATGAATTGGACTGGGTAGAAGTAGCTCTAGATAGGGATAGGATGTAGTTTTGTAAGTGCCGCAATGATCGTTTGAGTTCCTAATGACGTTTAGAGATTAATTATATTTTAATATGCTAATTTATTTTAGGATTGATTTATTTTATGATTTTTTTTAATCTGCCTTAAAATATTTGGCTAGATTTCAGTTTGATTATCTTTGATCAAATATTTATTAGTTGACGAGTTATGGTATTTTCATAAAGTTATTTATATGTAGGCCCTATTTCTTGTAGCTAGGACGGGTGGGAGCATGATAAACAGTATTTCAGTACTCGTGCTGGTGGTAATGTGAATAAAAATATTAGTCTAGTTTAGTATTATTTGCACAAGTGACGGGAAGGTTGATGTTTGAATCTTGTTTAGTTAAACTAAGATCTATTTTCTTAAGAGGTTTCAAACTCTTCTCCCAAGTAAATGTGGATACATTTCCATTAAAATGTTACCTTTAAGTTCCTTACCTCATTAGTAGTCTATAAATATGCTGATACCCCGAACACTAGGAACACCACCCAAAAAAATTGTTTCGGTACTGTTCCTATGCAGTAATGCAAAGTTGATAGAAATGATGATGATTGATGATAACTTCAGATAGTAC
Source organism: Timema cristinae (assembly GCA_039000515.1). Classification (NCBI taxonomy): domain Eukaryota; kingdom Metazoa; phylum Arthropoda; class Insecta; order Phasmatodea; family Timematidae; genus Timema; species Timema cristinae. The sequence goes on from JBCFYV010009882.1 coordinate 50,009,213, forward strand.
CATCATAGTAGATCAGTGCTGAAAACATGAGCGTAGGTAGAGGGGCTGAGGAGGTTCAAACTCCCTCCGAAATTTCCATAAGCTTTTAGTGTTTACGGTAAATGAGTGTTTAAAGAATTCAGTATGCATATCTATCTTTAGCCATTTTATTTTGCATTGACTAGAATCAATTATTTTTTTAAATTTATATTAAATTTGTCTTCTAATACTTATTTACACTAAGCTATTTTAAATAAATAGGCAGACTAGTTATTTAGTTGTTAATATTAATCAGCTTGAAAGTTAGTGTTTCGCTATATGAGTGCGGCCACTTATTAATGCGTCACTCACTAGCCACTAACAAAATGTTTTTAAAAGTTAATTTCCATTTTAGTCAGAAAATTATATTCATAGGAACAGTTGGTGTATATTTCAGATCCTCATCCAGGTGCTCTGAGATCTTATATGCACAAATAAAGAAACGCATGCGTGATAACAAACATGAAGCACTCATTGCCATGTGTGAGACCAGATGGTTGCAAAAACATGATTCAATTACTAGGTTCCAAGAAATTCATATTCCAACTGTGCATGCATTACAAGAGTTAGAGGGGACACTCAATCAAGAAACTTCTCAGAAAGCGCACCAACTTTTAGCCACAGCTATAAAATAACAATTCGTCACAACATTGAACACCGCAGCAAAAGTTTTTTTCTATCACATTACCACTTTGCAAGTACCTAAAAAGAGTTGTCTGTGACTTATTCGTTGCATGTGAACATGTAGACATTGTAGTTGATGTCCTTCACATCATGGACACCAAATCGGAGGATGAATTTCATAAGATATTTACTTACTTTGAGGAAATGCTGAGTGAAATTGGGGAAGAAATGCGAATTCTTCGTGTTGTTGATAAGCAGTGCCATCGTGACAACACGCCCACGTCAACAATTGAAGATTATCTTAGGAGGACTGTATTAATTCCTTTCTTGGATCATATCGCACAGCGTCTCAGGGACCGATTCTCAACACACAGATGCTTTATCTACTATCTACAAAAATTAATCCCTAATCGAATAGTAGGTGTCGACTTAAATTAATTAGAGTTAGATGAATTTTTTAACTTCTATTGTGCTATACTTCCTAACAAAATAAATGCTCAGTTGAGATAACCACCCAGAAAGCAAAGTGAGTGAGAGTGAATGAAAGAGATAGAATTATGACTGCTATTGAAGCCCTCGTACAGTGTAGCTTGGATATTTTTTTTCCAAATACTCGGAAACTTATTACAATTTTAGTTACACTTCCAGTATTGATAGCAACCTCTGAACGTACTTTCTTTACACTTAGACGATTAAATTCTTACGTAAGAAACATCACAGGAAATGATCGTTTGACGGGACTTGCACTTATCAGCGTACATCGGGAGATTTCTGTGGAGCCTGAAGAAGTTGTAAGACGCTTTGAAATGGTATCAAGACGAGCTGATTTTCCTCTTTAAGGCTACCTCCAAAAGATAGTTTTATACATGACTTTTAAAGCATAAGTTTGCATATTACTTGATATTTGAATCATTTAATAAAGTAGAATAAAAATAATAGTTATATAGCCTCATGTAAAGTTTTTTCCTCTTTGACACTTAATATAGATATATATTAAGTTAGATATAGCCAAGGCTGAAAGTAGTATTACTATTATTATTGTTGTTGATGATGAAGACTGTGGAATGTAATGTAAGGAATTTGGTGGTTCTGTTAAGGATTATGATTGCTTGTTATTGACATTAGATAACTTAATAAAGAGTAGTGTATTTTATGTGAACGTAAGTTAAATTATATTATAAGTGTATTTCAAGGTGGTGCTATAGGGATGGCGAGTTAAGGGCAGTGTTCGTAAGTTTATATATTAAAACTTTTTTGGTCAAAGTAAATAAACGCTTTCTTCAGCACAAACAAAGAGTTTTATTTTCTTCACATGGTCAACTCAACAGTTTTCAAATATCTCTCAAGGGTTTCCTGGAATTTCATAATAACATTTCTCTTCATATAAAAAGTTTCTCATTTAACGCCGTTATGCTCATGAAAGATATTAAACAACCTTTGATATCACCATCTAAAGAAAATTAAAATCTATATATTTTCTGGAACAATATTTTATTTATTTTAACCAAAAATTAATTTTTATATAAAAACTGCACAAATAATGCCCTTAACTTGCGTTCCCTACATCCCCACTTTAACAAAGTGCTTCTTGTTTGCTTGGCTATAATCATAAAATGAATAATTTGAAGAGATACATAAAATCTGTTTTTTTCTTTTTACCTTTGGAAATAACGAATGGCTTAACATATTAATTTTAAATGCAAATTTGGAGCATTTATATAGTTTAATCTTTCTTTTGTTTAATTTATTTTTATTATGTCCAGCGTTGAATTGGCCATTGCGAGGTTGTTCACATTTAATTAATGATGATTTCTAATTGAGGATATTAATTTGAGTTTCATACCTATCCTATTTTATTATTGACTTGGAAAATGAAGATGACATATTTTCACGAAGAGCCCTAAAAAATTATGGTTTCTTCAAGTATCATTAAATATTACGTTTAAAGATATTGGGAATAATTATGTATGTTTTTAAGATATAAAGATATAAGAGTTATATAAATGTTTTATGAAAGTGTCATTAGACTATTTAGCGCACGTATTGTTGTTCTGTTTTCCCAGTTTCACCTTGGGGAAAAGGAAGAATCTGACTGTATAAGAATTATAGCTAAACCGGCATACTGCATAGTTTTGAGAATGATTAATTCCCTCAACTATGTTTTAATGTCCAGATTAAATACGCTAAAAGATATATAGATTTAATTTATAAAGTAACATAATAGGTTTACAATATATTTCGATACTTAGGTTCTACATATATTTATTTAAGAATGCTGTGTGGACCTAGTTGTTTTCTATTATAAAGTAACATTATTACTATCAAAATTAAATGATATAAACAATGCATTATATTTTATATAAGTTATACATTATATAGTTAGATATATGTGCATAGATATATATTTATTTAAATATATGTATATGTAGCTATGCATTATATATTTAGATAGATGTGGAATAAGCAGACACACACACACATATATATATATATATATATGTGTCTGCTTATTCCACATCTATATATATATATATGTTGCGTAGTTATGTTGTATAATAAATAGAAACCAGACTCTGTGGCGTAGTTGGCTAACGCGCTTGTCGTGTTGAGCTAGACTGCCGAAGACGGGGAGATCAAGGTTCGAATCTCGGTTGAGTGAACTGTTTTTTTTTTTCCTAAATGGTTTTCCACTCTCCCTCCACGCAAATGAGGGCTCATTTCCTATTAACTCAACCTTCCCAAACCTTAATCCATTAGCGTTATTAAACGTATAGCCCGAACGAGTAGTAAGAAGCGATGGTAAATAAATAAATAGAAGTTCACTTAAAAGTGTAAACATTTCACTTCAAATGTAGAGATATTTTAAGAATATTTTACTATAATTACAAAAAAAAAAAAAAATAGAGAACATAAAGCCCTAAGTTGGTAGACGGCTTGAATATTTGAAATTTTGAAATTTAAATCTTAAGCTTAGACTATGACTTTTTCTTTCGTAAAATATTAATTGAAATATTCTAATACCCATGACAATCGTTATAAGACAAATCTTTAAATAATGTATTCGATTATTGAAGAAAACACACACATTCAATTACTAGAGTAAAACAAGTTGTTTGGAGTGTGTAATCTAAGAAGTCTCTATGGTCCTCTTTAGTCAAATAAACATAATGCAAGCTATATCTATCACAAGTGATTGACACACAGTTCGATTTGATGGGTATTGTTTAATTTGTCAACTTGCTAAACTTTGATATATTATTATTCAAAACTTTTTTTCCGCTACTATATCACTCTTAAAAAATAATAATTTGCTTACGTAACTTTTAAAAGGGACTCTTTAGGTACCCTGTATGGTAGCAAGATTAAATTGTATCATTCTTCTATGTTATAGCTTATAATATAGGGACATAGGTTAATCCGTCAACATAAGACATCTCTTAGGATAAATGGAGTGTACGTCCTTATTTTAAAATACATGTTATCATAGTGCACGCTAATTTTAACATTTTTAATAAAATCTTAGGCCCTAAACAGTTGAATTATTTATTTCAATTTTTAATAAATATATGTTTGGACCACTATATTTTTTTAAATTATGTGTACGAGGAGGAGGAGAAAAGTACTAAATTCGTTTAGCAATTTAATTAAGTCCAAGCTATGCAGTTTTCTTAATCTTGTTTAAAATTTTGAATGATATTATATAAGAGAATTATAATCAAACATGTATAGTGAGGGTCCGTCATGATATTCAATTACGAGCTATGTGGGCGCTCTAAATGAGTTTGTGGTTTGAGAATAGATTGTGATCTAAAGTACTATACAATTTTTGTGCTACCCATTTTGGTGGTCAAATGGTCCAGGGTATCACTCTCAAATAGACTAAACTGCCAATGATGGAGAGATCGGAGCTCAAATCCAGTCGGGTTTACTGAAAGTGGTTTTTTCTAAATTGTTTTCCACTCTCCTTTTACGTAAATGGGAGTAAACTTCCTTAAAATTCAACCTTCCTCATCCCTAAAACACTAGTGTAATTAGTGCATAAACGTATATCTCGGACTGTTGGTAGGACGGGGTACTAAAAGAATGTTTAGAACGCATATTCAAATATATATATATAGCACCACATCTCACTATTGGGTTGTACATATGTGTCCTAATTACGCTTATGTATTAAGTACGAGGAAGGTTGAATTTAGAGGAAATGTAACCTTATTTGAGTCAACGGAGAGTGGAAAACGCCCTTAGTTTATCCGACCGGGACTAGAACACTGATGAACCTGTCATCGGCAGACCTTAGTTGATTCGTCAATTGAAATGGGTTTAAATAAAGGCGTTTAGGCTAGATATGTTAAAAACAGCATTAAATTAACAATTTTGTTAATTCTTAATTTATAAATAAATTGTATACTGATAATAATAACCAGTTGGTTAGCACATAAACAATTTAAACATGCAGGCCCACATTATGCACACATTCTGTGCATACATACTCTGCCTTTAAATAGATATACACTATACATTATCTATATGAATTAAACCATTAATTTGTAAGGAAATTTAATTTGATGATACATCATCAAAACTATGAATAAAAGGGGATTGAAATATTTAACCATATTTCAGTACTTAAAATATATTGAACACAGATGCTATCTGTTGATAGAAGTAGAAAACATCACATTAAATAACGGACGCATGGCTAAAAGAAGATAGCTGGAGAGGTGAGTGGTAGCTTATGCGCGTGCGTGAGTTTTTACAAGAAAAACAAAACTAATACCCGCGCATTTACGACTCCTAGACAAACAAAGAAAGACAACCAGATCTACCAGATGTGCCCCAGAAACTCGTAGACGTCACGCGATTAAAATTCTGCCAATACTCTACCACTAGCTATGACAATCATTGGACTCGTTTGTTTAGTTCAAATAAATAAATAATTCAACGGAATGTTATTGATGAATTATTTTAATATCAGCCATAAGAAAAATTATTTTAGTTTCAAAACCACCTAGTTTTCACGATTAAGATAACACAAGGTTTTTAATCTTACTCATTATCATTAGAACCACATAATAGGTGTTTTATGAACTGATGGATCTATAAATTAAACAAGTACCCCCTGGGACAGAGGATTCAATTGTTATTGATGCAAATATATATTTTTTTAAATTTAATCAATACAGACTTAGGAGTTCTTTGATTTCTACTTTCTCTAGACCAATCGTAGAAAGAAGTATTGTGATCATCAAAATAATCGAGCGAGCTCAAGATTTTGATAAATGTCGAGGTTTATTGAACCTTTTAACCATAAAAGTGGTTTTCGTGATGTCTTTTTGTGTTTCTATATCTCTAACTAAAACCGAAACCATTCTATCGATGAGGTTAAAACTTAATATCTAGAGTTTTCATTTGGTTCCAGCAAGGAATTTTTTTATTTAGATATCCAACCCTAAATTAATGGTAATTTACTAAATGTCAAAAAGAGAAATAATTGATACTTCTCAAAACTCGCTCCAAGAGATTGTAATTAAATTTTGTACATCGGCATTGCTCAACATTACAAACAAAATTGAAACTCTCATTTTCCCATGAAAATTAATTGACGGTACCCTACAAAAACAGAAATATCCTATTTTTATCATATTTCCACAATTATTTCATATATAAATAACACATCACTGTGAGGTTGAGGTACTAATAAAAGAATATTTAAATATATTTTTATAAAATCAATTGTTCCTGAGATATAAGCAAATATATAATAATATATGACATATATACTATTCATAAAAGTCTTTGGAAATTTAAAATAATTGCTACACTCTTTGGTGAATAGAGATGTTCTTATTTTCTCAATGGTTCTATAACAGTATATTATTTCATTTATGATTTTTGGTTAAGTATTTCTCCAACAAGGTGTATTATTTTCGTTTCACAAATTTTTAATAAATGTCTATATCTATATATTAAAGAAATTCCGTGTACTTCCTTCCACACAAATTGTTCGATCACTTCTAAATTTCCTAGAAGCTGGGGACGGCGAAATGGAAGAGGGTGGATTCCAAATTTTCAAAAGTAATAATTCAGATAATTTTTAATTTTAACTGGAACTTGGGGAACTAACAAGTGGGGTGTGTTAACAGAAAACAAAAAATAAAGGTGGGGTTTAAAAAAATTCCAAGAGTTTAGTGGGATTACTCCAAATACTTAAATAGTTTTTTAAATTCTAAGTGGTGGTTTATGAATTGGGGTGGGGGATCGACTTTTTAAACATTATATTAAAGCACTACTTCTCAATGTAGTATAAGATTAAAATTTGTCAGGTAAGTATGAGAGTCACTTCATACACTCTGAAAGCTGATTAAATTTCACAAAGAAGGACCGGAAAATTGAAGGAGGATGTCTCCCTCAAAAATTTACAAAGCTAATATAATAATTGCAATATTTAAAACATGCAAAGGGACAGCCCCAAATAACCAGAGAATATTGACAATTTTTAATTTTAAAGCATGGGTCATTTAATTGGGTGATAATGGAAGTGGGTGTATGTAAAGTTTCATAAATTATATAAAAACACCCCTTTTGTTTCAATATAAGATTCACCATGCAAAGAACAGCCACACCAGCTATTTTTTAAATAAAAGTGGGATTAAGTCTGTGCTGTTCATTGTACCGTTTATTTTTATTGAGTAAAGCAAAAAAAAAACTCAAAAATAATTTAGATTGGTGTCCAGTATAAGATGAATAAAGAGAAAATAGGCCTATAACATCATTGTATAGTATTTTATGTAACGGTATATATATATTTATAACAGGTCTGCTTCTGTTATTTCTAAACATATGAACTAGGATGTTCTAAGGAAGAATATGTGTCTATCAAATCTTTTCGTAATATATAGGATGGTTCTAATAGAAAATAAAGCGCCGTGAGTACTCGAATAAGGGTGTCAAACTCGTTTGGTCTATTTTACTAATGGTAAGGAGATCATGATTTCCATTCTAACTGGGTCTACTGAGTTATTTGTTATAAATTGTTTTCCAAACACTTTCACGCAGATAAGATTAGATTTACTTTATTTAATTTTTATTTCATTTGTTTGTATATTTAACGTGCACTTTCTGAACCGACTGATTATAACAGTACATGACTTATAAACTTACTTAAATCTATACAAAACACAACACTCAGTCCCCAGCCGTTAATTCATCACTATGGAAGGGGAAATCCACATTACACAAATGATAAAATTTTCAGCCATGCCAGGAATCGAATCCGTGACCCTTAGCTCAGTAAACAAACACGCTACCGATATATTTACTCTAAAATTATACCTTGATCATCCATGATCCATTAAAATGCAAAAATGGATAGAAATGAGGAAATTCAAAAGGAGTAGTAAGAAGCATTAAACGTGTTACAACTAGTTTCGAGCAAATAAGCAAATGCTTACTTTTTTATTTGCCTTGCGTAAATTATCAATAAATGTTATATTTTTATAAAAACTGTATTGGATTGGTAAGGAGAATCATTAATTTACTAAGATAAAAAAGAATATGAAGTGATAATTAACCTTGTTGAGTAAACTTGTTTATTAACACATAACTGTCAAATTTGATCACAAAATTTTATATCATGGATTTATAAGGTAAAATTATTAATAAAAATGTTAAGTTAAAATTGATTAAATAAATCTAAATTTATAATTTACTGAACACTATTGGCATTTGCAATGATTTGATGAACAAATTGAAGATAATATGTGATGACTGTTAATATAAAAACAAATTAAAAATTTCTAGTAAGAATTATATTTTGATCTTCCATTAACGTTTTGATACGATGGTGTTTTGTAGGTCAAAATAATTTTGACAATGTTGAAAAAATATAAGTCAAAAATTTTAAATAGTTGAAAATAAGATTTACAATCATAAAGGATATAAAAAAGAATTAATATGTTTAAAGGAGGATTTTTGTATAAGCATTCAGTAATTTATTAGGTTTAACTATCTTGAGAAAAGGTGTGATGAACATGTAGGCACAACTTATACATGAATGATTTATTCTTTCTTAAATCTGAGTTGTGTCCCCTCTTGCCTTGTTTATCATTTAACAGCTTCACTCCCGTCGATGGCCGATGAAGATTAGTTTCATTGCTAAATATATGGTACACAACTTTCAATAAAAATAAGATTGGACCAGAAGATGCTATCTATGTGTATTCATATATAAGACATAGTCGTATAATATATATAAATAGATATAGGTTTATACATATATATATATATATATATATATATATATAAAATAGAGATTTCCCGCAGCCTTACTCGTATTTAAGTAAGGCAAATAATTATTTTTTCCATTAAATCATCTAAACTACAGAAAAACTACATTTCAGACACGTATAGGGAGAGGTAACTGTTGTATATATCGACGATGCCACACATTAACAACTACCTCTAGTAAGTAATTAAAATAAGTAGTTTAAAATGTGGCAGCTCTTGCATAAAGATTGGCTCGTTTATGCGAAGACATTGTTGCCTTGAACACCTAAAGAAATAGTTAAAATTTTGCTGTCCTTGTGTCAAGATAGGTTCTCTTAAGCTTCAGTTACATAGGGCTAGTTTACTAGCTGCTTGTTGTTCGTAGCTAGTAAATTCAATGAACTATCGTCGTGTAAACACGCAATTAGCGGCTAGTAGTACTCACTGGCGAGTGTTTTACAAGCAGCTAGTCAAGTTGAGCATACTTAACTTTATTAGCGCTAGTCGACGGCATAAGGTCACGTGACTGACTCACCACTAGCAGTAATATAATCAACAATCAACTAGTCCCGTGTGAACAGCGCGAAATAGCACCAGCGCTAGTAGACTTCCATACAGACGACATTTTAACACAATAAATAACCAGCAAGTACTATACTCGCCGCTAGATTAACTAGCCCCGTGTGGCTAAGGGGAGGCATTAATCCAATTAACACTAAAATAAATAGTATAAATTAAATTTTCTATAGAAGAAACAAAAAAAAAAGTAATTTGAATGAAGCCCTCTTTGATGAGCACCCTATAACACCATACAAAATTGTGCTGTGAGCTAGGGATAGTATAATGTCATCTGTGTACCTATCATTCTTAGTTAGTTTACCCACATAAACTTTATCGAACTATTTGTATTCAGTATGCTTAAATAATCTCTCTCTATCAGGGGCATTGCTCGAAATATATTTGGGGGGAGGGAGGGTGAACCAGTGTTTTTACCATCGCTAAGCATTTCGAAATTAGAAAAATTCCCTAGTGGCAAGGGAGAGTACTAGGGCAATATTGAAAACGTGGTGAGGGGGAGGGGGGTTAGAGGCACCCAGAATTATTTTTTTTAAATTTTGGGTGATAATCAAGCTTCGAACTAAGCTTTTAGGCAATTGCATTTTTAAATTTTTTTAACAATCCTGGATTTTTCAAGCTACAAGGCTTTTTCAATGTATAAGGAAATACCGGTAACTTGAATTATTATTTTTTTCAATTTACATGAATCTGAGATAAGTATCCAATTGAGCTTAAATGTATTTAATTAAATTTGTAGACATTGTGTATTTTTAGATTAAAAAATATAACTGACTTTATTACGGCTGTTTCCAACATTTTGTCGTTTATGACCACAACTTTTCTCTCTGCAGCTATCGTGACCCGTTGATAACATAAAAGCGTTCAAATCCTAGATTTGAGTGTTTTTTTACTGTGTTTTACTACCATCCTGGGCTATCTACATTATTATTATTATTATTATTATTATTATTATTATTATTATTATTATTATTATTATTATTATTATTATTAGCACCCCGTCTTACTACCCGTTCGGGTTATACGCACTTACGCTAATTTGTAATTGTAGGGTGATTGTGAGATGAAATGGAGGATCTACAGTTTAACGTGGAATCCGAACCACGGTGGAGGCCTGGCATTCCCTACATTCACAGTTGTGATTAATACACGCCTTGTCAGAGGTGAAGGAAGGGTTTGGCAATCAGATAAATCTGTGCCGGGACCGAGGATTGAACCCCGGACCCCAGCACAGAAGACTGACACCTTACCCCTAGACCGCCAGGTCACCTGGGATAGATAAAATTTAGAGGAAATGTACCCTTATTTGCATGGAGGGATATTAGGATGAACTATCCCTGGCCAGAATTAAAATCCTTACTTCCTCTTCACTAACAAACCAAACTAAAAGATCATTACGTTAAACCCACATGTGTACTAATGCTTGTTTTAATCATTATAAATTGCTTATAATAATGATTAAATGCGACTAATTTGTAGTTAAATAGAATCAACAAGCCCGGGAGTGGGGTATGATTTTATGTTATTCTAGTAGCATTATAAAGTTGCCAGAGTAAACCAAGTCATCAAGAAGCTATCAGAATGGACTAGCCAAAAGGAATTCAAACAGTAACTTGGTAGTTTTTTTTTTACCGCTTTAAAAACTTACATTTCTATTAGAATTTCGCATCTTCCTATTATCATTAAAATCTTTGAAAAAGTAAATATAAAGCTAAAACCTAAAACACGCCGCAACCCCCAGGTTGGAAATTGTTGTTTTACTATAATACACTTGGAAGCAATATAGTAAGCGCCTTGAGTTGTAGAAGTCGCTCGTAACTTTATCAAAAAATTAGCAATTTGGTCATATTTATTTAAAAATATTTTCAGCTGTAAAATAAAGCAATAAAAAATTGAATTTATCGATATTTCTACAGTATTTTGATACCTTTCTACCAATGTCCTGCTTCGTAACCTCATGGAATTTGCCCTAAAATGTTAGTAATGGTACGTAAATAAACTATTCAAAACATATTGTAGTTTAGCATGTGAGGGTGAAGGGGCTTCCCCTGACATTTTATGAAATAACAGATGGCAAATTAGAAATCCCCACTCTAAACAACATGGTCATACGAAATTTCATGCAAATCAAACCCTAAATAACGAATTTAAAAATGTACCCCAAATTTGAAAATGTGAAAAAAGTGAATAAGAAAACTTAATTTTTGTTTAATGTAGCCTACTCAATCAAATGAAGATTTAAAAGAGTTTTAACAATGTAACATAGTCCTAAGTTACTTCTCTTTCTTCATTGTTGCTTTGAATCTAATTAAATCGCTTTCATGTAAGCTTATTTTAATAAACCATGAAATAAGATACATCAGTTTAATTCAAACTAGTATGGATATTTGCTAGAAAAATTAGTGTGTATTTCAGAAGTCAAATACCAATACTAATCTCAATGTCTTCATTTCATCAGTCTTAGCTTTCAATAAGAAAACAATAAAATGTTGTGTAACATTCCCTGCATTTATAAACTTCAAAATTTAATAAATCCCTAATTAAGGCATCGGTTGGACAACATATGATAATTTGAATCATAATTTACATAAAACTGCGACAGTCTAGCAGCCACGAAAGTTACATTTATAAACACTCAACAATAAACAAAACATTGGTGGACATCTGACAATGCTACCACTTCAAGCATTGCTGGCTGAGTGAAATTTGTTAATAGGCAGCCCATGTTCCCTTACAATTCGTTTTCATACAACATTTGACATAGACTCATTGGCCGTTGTCTCTGCCTACTGATAATAGCGCTACTAGACTACTTGATTAAATAAGCTTTCTACAATTAATATCAAAAGAACCTCATTTCAATGTTTGATGATTTCTGAAGTTGAGATTTTTTGTAGAGTAGAGATCAACGGTTGGGAAATTTTTAATTTGTCTGTACATGTTTGTGGTTAAGGACTTTAATAATAGAAAGTAATGGGTTACAGAATACGCCTAAAATTTCCCAACTCCAGATCTCTAATCTCACAAAATTCCTAACTTTCAAGTTTTTAAGCAACATTGGGAGGGGAGACACCCCATAAACCCACCCGGCGTGACACCCCTGCTCACTGTATGGATATTTATATTTCATATAGTTACTTATTAGTATCCTATAACCTCTCTTATTTTTTAATAGTATTGCATTACATGATAATAATTCCAACTCAGACTAAAATAATTAAATTAAGCTCAATTATTATAGTCTAAGCTTTTTATGTTTTGATTTAGATCCAATGAAAACTTCTCGTTTTCATCCAGTATTATTACAAGCACCGAGTCTTACTACCCTTTCGGGTTATACGCACTTACGCTAATGTGTAGTGGTAGGGTGATTGTGAGATGAAATGGAGGACCTACAGTTTAACGTGGGATCCGATCCACGGTGGCGGCCTGGCATTCCCCATATTTACAAGATGTCTTGTCAGAGGTGAAGGAAGGGTTTGGAAATCAGATAAATCTGTGCCGGGACCGAGGATTGAACCCCGGCCGCCAGCATAGAAGTCCGACACCTTACCCCTAGACCACCAGGTCACCCTTCATCCAGTATTATCCAGGAAATATTATCCTACCACAATACAGGGAAGCTATCCTGTGGACCAGCCTGTTTATTTGTTAAAAATGTAACGCTTGCTCATATATTCACAAAATTAAGAATACATAAATATATATCTTGAAAGAACCATTAAATTGCAGCAACTGCTGCCTATACTTTAACTAGTAAGTTATATAAGAGATTGCTAGTTTAGATATTGTTAAAATGTATAAATAATATCAGAACTATATATTAATTTTTTTTTAAACTGTGATAAAATGGAACTTTGTCTTAAAACTCTCCTATTTTATGAAAATATTTTATGAGGATATATTCCATAACATGACTGATCAAAAACATACTTCAAACTCACTAAATTTAATATCTCTACTGCCAATCTGCACCCCTGATTCACATTGCATAAATATTTATGTTTCCCTATCATCACTGATATCGATTCCAAAATCTGATTACTGGTAGGAAAGACACGGACTCAAAATAATTATACACTAAATAAAATACGAGTATGAGACAATTTTTTTTTTCTGAATGGACTAGAAACCACAACTAAATTATTTTTTCTAAATTTCTTACAGTAGATATTAAATTTGAGATTTTGCAACAAATTTTCGTTTGATGGAACTTTTTTTCTCTCAAATGGTACTATTCCTTTGAATAAAATTGTCCATAAATGCCTCAAAAATAAAATGTATTCAAATTTATATTAGTATGTTGATAAATGTTGTATACATGTGCGGTCTTCCTTTCTTCCTTTGTCGGCACCTCATGCAAAGCTGTAACTCTCACGCGGTTCCAATTAGATGGAGAAGAATTATTGCAAACACCATTCACAAGAATAGCCCTTCATCTATGGAAGCCTCCTATCCCGATTCATTTTGCTTTTAAGAATATAAAAAGTAGACTTAGAAAGAAAATGAATATTAAAAAAAGTCTATTGAAATACTCTTTTGTTTTCAATATTTTTATTTGTTCTTTTCGTATTTAGGTCTCTCTTTTTCTTTATGTGGCGCTGTATTCCAATGGAAGCCGCTAGTCTTCTAAGGCATTCATGCAGGGAGGTCCATTTGGACGATGAGTTCACAAATAGTGATTTACTATGGAGCTCTTGTGAGCGTTGTGAGGCTACCATGGTATTTCTAGTTGAAGAACCCGCTCCTTCGTTCATCAACTGTTTTTTTTTTTTTGTAACCCCTCCCCATCCATCCCCGTAAGAAAACCTGACTTGGATTACCCGCACTGCGCGTCTGCCTCTCCACACATTTGTAAGACACCCAGGATCTCCACAGGTATCGAAGGAGTGGAGAGTTGAGCCGGAAATGTTAGGTGTCACTAACAGGTTTAAACGAGATTGTACTACCAGGGATTCTTAAGATAATAAACAAATCAGCGTATGTTTCTGATAAATTATCGGTGAATTTTTATTTTAGACAGTATCGTTCATAAGCGATGTGCGTAAACATTAAACAAATCTGACTGTTTATTTTTTGGGTACATTTTTATATTCTTGCACCTCTTGAGCTTTAGTAAATTTCTCGGTGGTTAAAACATTTAATTCTCGATTTAATTTTACGAGGATTTGAATGAGAAAACAAGACGTCGTGAATGGGTCGTCAAAGTATGAATCCATTGTTCTTTTGTGTTTTTTGGATAGCCACTGTAGGTATGACGATAGTACTTGTGTGAATTGTGATTAATTTACATACCTGATTTTATCATTACTGTTTCAAAAAATTTTAGGGGCTTGTGTGAGTTTAAGAATAAACCAAATTTGTAAACTAACATTAGTCAATTTAATGTATTATCTCTCTATATATATTTGTATATGTTGAAATAGTACATGGGTCTTGAAAACTTAATAAATGATTGATGGTCATTTGGAAAAATTTAAATATATTTACTGTATATTTAAAAAAGTTTTACTCTGTATTTTCCTGTTGAAAAATTCAACATGTTTACTCTTATATATGCTTCTAATAATATACTATATACCATTCTTATATATGTATCATAAATCCATTAAATTATTGAACCTCAATCATGAGAGAAATTAAATTATTATTTTATTTTTAAAAATCAATAGGCAAAAGTGGAGAGCTTCTACAAACCAATCGCAATCGATGACCTGATAATGATAATTTGAAAAATCCTGATGGCTTTATTATAGCATGCACGATATAAAATGTTGTAGAACTGTTAATTGGAAGAAATAAATCAAAGAATAGAACCCCGCATGTATTTTACATAGTAGATTAGATCTCCAGTTTTGATATTAAATCATGAAAAAGCAGTAACTGGCGTATTTATCATATAAGCCATAATAGAGGCTTTGTTTACCAAGGTAAGATGAGGAAGCTCAATAGTTCTAATGATATTTTTAAAAGGGTGGTAAATATTATTTATTAGATGATTTAAAGTTATTTAATTAAGTAATGTCGTTAGACTCAGTTGTAATAAGTACGATTATATTAATTAATTCACACTGCAATTGGTGGTGATGTGAATTGAACTTCAAGTTCAACTTGTTTTCTAAGGATTGAGAGGGTAGAATAAAACCAGGTTATTTTCATCAAACCATTTACCACTCTCCTTCCATGCATGGGTAATGTTTTGATAAATTATACGTTCATCGCTCCATACTCCATTAGAATGATTAAAAGTGTTGATAGACCGAAAAGGTGGTCATAGTATGACGCGGTGGTGCTAAGAATAGTAACTTCATTTTTGTCTTTATTGGTAACATTTAGTAGTGACAGGCTAAGCTAATTGTTAATAGAACCATCAAATTCTCGTAAATGTGTTTTAAGAACAGACTATAATGTTTGTTGTTACTTTTTTGTTTGAAATTAAATGTTATAAAAAATAAATATTAAAATTTGTTTTAAGACAAACATAGCCTATTAGCGTTTAATATAAAAACTTTGACTAAATATTACTATCTTTGATAGTTAAAATAGCCTACTTATTATAACTTTGTGTCAAATCGCAATAAAATAGTAGCTTTTTTTTTAACTTTGTGAAATCATGGCCATGTAAAAATCGAAAAAGTACTAATTTATTTTTCATTGATAATTTTAACCTTATGGCTCCAAATGATGTAATTTAAATGGTAGGGAAGAGGAGGTAAGTTTGAATGTGTACCCGCACATTAGTGTGAAAAGATTATTGGAAAATCATACTGATAAATTGTATTTGGAAAAACACCTCCAATGAAGCCAGCCGAGACTCAAACACTCCAACCTCCTTGTCAATGGCAAGCTGATATATCTCAACCTCCCTGTTGATATATAAACACTCCTTTTACTGGAAAGCTTTAATATATATATGTATATATATGTATATATATGTATATATATGTATATATATGTATATATATATGTATATATATATATATCAACATCCATGTCACTGACAAGCTGATATGTATCGACCTCCTTGTCACTTGTCACTTGCAAGCTAAATATATACATCAACATACCTATCACTGGCAAGCTGATGTATATCAAACTCCCTGTCACTGGCAAGTTGAGATATATATCAACCTTCCTGTCATTGGTGAGATGATATATATCAACCTCCCTGTTACTAGTAAGTTGATATAATATATAAATATATATCAACCATGTGGTCACTGTCAAGCTGATATAATATATATGGATAGCTTATATGTATATATATATATATATATATATATACATATAAGCTATCCATATATATATATATATATATATATATATATCCACATATATACATACCTAATCACACCGTTACCTTACGGGATAGGCAAGAAAATGAGCATATGGCTCAAAAATCCAAAACACCGTACTTAATCCATCATCACTAACTTTCTCCACGCTTACCTATCCTTGCATACTCCCTTCGCTTCAACAACATCCAAACCCAGCTCAGTGGCGTAGTTAGCTAACGCGCTAGTTTTGTGTTGAGCTAGACTGCCGAAGACGGGGAGATTGAGTTTCGAATCTCGGTCAGGTGAACTGGGGGTGGGTTTTCCTAAATAGTTTTCCACTCTCCCTCCACGAAAATGCGAGTTCACTTCCTCTATATTCAACCTTCCCAATTTCTAACCCATTAGCATAATTAGTAGAATACTAAAGCATATTACCCTAATGGGTAGTAAGACGTGGTGCTAAGTATTATTATTATTATTATTATTACTATCATACATTTCCACGTCCCTCCAGGGCTTCCCTGACCAGCCACTCTCCATACAAGTTGAACATTGTGGATGACCAATAGCAACCCTTCCTTACTCTTTATATTTTTACGCTAAGTTGTATTTCTTAGCACCGTGTTTTACTACGTGTTCAGGCTATACGCATATGCACTACTTACGCTACCAAGTTAGGGATGAGTAAGGTTAAATGTACAGTAAATGCACCCACATTTGCGTGAAGG
Organism: Timema cristinae; assembly: GCA_039000515.1. Lineage (NCBI taxonomy): Eukaryota > Metazoa > Arthropoda > Insecta > Phasmatodea > Timematidae > Timema > Timema cristinae. The sequence continues at coordinate 50,026,701 of JBCFYV010009882.1, forward strand.
GATTGTGAAAACCATTTTGGTAATCCCTCTTCAGTACACTCGACCGAGATTCAAACGCCGACCTCCCTGTCATAGGCAGTCTAGTCCAAAGGTAGGCAACATATTTTTAAATATAGTCATATATATATATAAAGTTGAATAATTCTTTAAATTGATCTAATGATTTGATTCAAAATGTATATCTTGTAACTTTCTTACAATTTTAATGATATTTTGTATTCGTTTTTACTAAAAAATATATTTAATAGTAATTTACTGATGAATTTTATTTCCAATACGTCTTTTCCTAATACCCGTTCAGTCTATACGCATTTTAATTACGTTAATGGGAAGGGAATGAGAAAAGTATGATCTGGATAAATGTATCCATATTTTCATAAAGAGAGGGCAAGAAATCATTTGAAAAAATCTTCCTCAGTGCAATCATCCGTGGTTCTAGGCCTGTACTACCAGTCACCGGAAGAGTAAGCTATTTATCTGCCGATGTAAGTGGGCTCTTCTCGGAATTATATAAATTATTAATATGGTTTATTTTAATACAGAGGTTAACATTTAACTCTCGGTTTTTCTTAAAATTGTAGATATCTAAATAAATTGTCAAATAAATAAAAATAATCACGCTTCACTTCAAAATTGATCATTTAAAAATATTCATTTTAATAAAATGCATCTAAGCCGTCTAAATATATAGAAATCCTGGTACCATAAATAGTAATTGAACGAGTCATGAAAGGGTATAATTACATAGTAGTCATCAATAAACGAACTAACGTACAAGCAAGAAGCCTGAAAAAACAAAACTGAAACTTAAAACATATTTCCGCTTCTCCATGACCCCATGATTCCTGGTTATTGTTATGTTCACCCCAAGTGTGATTACAGGTATCATGTACACTGGACAGTGACAGTCATGCAAACAATATATTCCGTTCAATGACGACGCAATCACTGTAATTCTAGCGGTATAGACGTGATATTTATTTACAGCGATCACGGACTAAATAATAAGGTGTTTTAAATATTACCAACCTTTTATGCACAAATAAAATGCGTCAGATTCTTGTTGGTCTGTAGGTGGAAGTTCTCCTTCTTATACCTTTTAAATTGATGTATACATTTCTAACATATTGAAAATACAAGACTAATTTTGAGTCACAATTTTGGCACCAATAGTACAAATTAAAAAAAAAATGTCTGTGTTTTTTGGCCCTATACGGTGATACTAATTTATAATAAAAGTTAGTATTCTTATCAAATGTGTAGATTTTTTTTATGACCACCAAAATAACCAACCAATTAAAATATAAATAGGCCTACAGTGGAGGGCACTCATCGCACTTCATCACACTTCAGCATCGTGAACAACGGTTATTATCAATGAATGGCTTGTTATATTGAATAAGTTACTAATTATTTTAAATTTAACTTTATCACTAAATACAAATATAAGCTTTAAATACAAAGATATATCTTAAGATTGTGGTGATGATAAGAACATGACATAATTATTAACATGACTGAGGACTACTAAGCTTTTTTTTTAATGGTGGGAAGATTAGTCTTCTCTTTCACAGAAATACTAGTCTATAATCTAGTTTCGAGGTGTAAAATATATCCTAATATAGCAAATAACAAGCACCTTGGGTGACCTGGTGGTCTAGGGGTAAAGGTGTCAGACTTCTGTGCTGGCGGCCGGGGTTCAATCCTCGGTCCCGGCAGAGATTTATCTGATTTCCAAACCCTTCCTACACCTCTGACAAGACATCTTGTGAATGTGTGGAATGCCAGGCCACCACCGTGGTTCGGATTCCACGTTAAACTGTAGGTCCTTCATTTCATCTCGCAATCACCCTACCATTACACATTAGCGTAAGTGCGTATAACCCGAACGGGTAGTAAGACGCGGTGCTAATAATAATAATAATAATAACAAGCACCTTGTCAAATTAGAAATTGTTGAAAACTTAACATTGTCTCTTCTCTCTAGAAACACAAAGGTATAGACTACGTTCCGACATGATGGCGAGCTTTCATCAAATGGGCCATTTGACATATACCACTCGATCTAGGTGCTGCTAGGGTTATAGATTAAAAAATCATAGCATTGATCATGATTAACTTACTACACTAGGTTTTTCTTTACCATATAGATATTTATTTTATTTATTTGGGGATTTAACGTGCATTTTCTGAACCGACTGGTTATCTCAGCACGCGAGAATTTCTAAAAACTAGAAGGAAAGGGCCTACCTATTTTGCCGGGCAAGGTGTTTTAACATATTATTATTAGCACCGCGTCTTACTACCCATTCGGGTTATACGCACTTACGCTAATGTGTAATGGTAGGGTGATTGTGAGATGAAATGAAGGACCTACAGTTTAACGTGGAATCCGAACCACGGTGGAGGCCTGGCATTCCCCACATTCATGTTTTAACATAACTTCTCGGGCTATTTTACAGGCCACAATCGGGACCGACGGTTTTACATCCCCTACAAAGGAAGTTGTGCTACGAATTTTTATCGCTCAAGAAAAATCCATATTACACGGGTGGTTATGAACCACGATCATCATGTCCTTAGGCGAGCACTTTACAAAAAGACCACATAATTTTACCACCATCTGGTAATTCTGAAGTACAATTAAAGATGCTAAATACGAAATAATTTATGATTAGGTAAATAAATGCTATATTGTTTATTTATGTGTACGTTCGCCACCAAAGCTATTAATGGCTTATTATAAGGAGTAGGGATTTGGAAAATAGATTATAGTAAATCTACCCGAATGAATGCCAAAAGTAAATGAGAAAACCTTAGGGATAAATAATATTCCTAAAATAACAAATATCAGACCATTTGAGTTTCAAACACCAGCCTTCTGTCAACTGGAGTCCAGTCTATTGCGATCTCGATAGTGTGTCCATTGCCATTGGAATAGTAAAAGCTAATTTTGGATGTAAATGGTCTAACGAAAACAATAGTGCAACTTTTAACACTAGCTACCATATGATAATAATGGTAATAATAACATAGCTGCATAACATATAGTTACAGAACCCTCACCAATGATTATAAGTCATGTTTAATATATGTATAATATATTAGGGTTCTGCGAGCTTGATGTTTTTTAATCCGAGACAAGTATTTCAAAAGTCTCCCGAGTTCAAGTCGAGCACGAGAGTATTCATAGTTTTAAAATGTATTATATTTATTTATTTTAAAATTATTATTATAAAGTAAAATGCCCAATATATTTACAATTTCAGCAGTCAAAACAAGCATAAAGTGTAGATACCCCATTTTTTAAATGTGAGATCTTAAAAATATATGCAAACAACACGTCATGTTCTTAAAATAAGAATTACACTCATTTTTATAAACAGTAAATACTTTCTAAAAAAAAAATTTAAATAACAAGTGATTTAAAAATTAAAAAATACTCAAATAAAAATATGATAGAAAAATTAATCAAAATGGTTTCAGCACTAATGTATTTAAAGACATTAAAATTAAATTAACAATTACAAAAAAAGGTTCATAAAATTGAGGGTTTATGAGCTAATATTTCGCCAAAATAAGCCTCCTCAACTATAATTACCCTAAAAGAACATTTAAGAATCACAAGCAAATAGAAACTTCAAATGTTTCATATTTCATTAATTATTCCTTAATGTAAGGCTGCGTTTACACTATGTATCAAAACATGTTATAAAGCAATGTTATAATGGGATTGGTATATACATAAGTAAGCGCACTAGAAAATGTTACATATCAAGATGTTTTTAACAGGTGTTCGCACTATATAGCTGAAAAAAAGGTTACCCATCTGTTTTTGGTATAAATAAAAAGGTGCTATATAAAAATATTAGATAGAGTTTACAGATGCTATATAACATTCTTGGGGTTCAATCGCGCCATGGAAGTCATCCTGAACCCAACTTCCTGTCTTCTCCATGTAAACCTTGTCCTCGAACATGTAACCCATCTGATCTCATGCAATGCTCGATGGGGACTAATCTTATCGCTCCAGCTGATAGTCTTAGGGTGTTATCTCTTTCCCCCATCTCCAACCTCTCGACTATCTTGCGACATTAGACCATGCTCTCCATATTATTTTGGAATAGATACAGTAGTATTAATGTTCATTTATTTGATTATCTGCCGTTTACTTTATTGTTCAATTGAATAACTGAGCCACGAGAATTGCCTTTTTTTTTCTCTGCTCGTAATTTTGAACTCAACTAAATTTATTAAGAAAGGCGTGCTCTGCTATAAGTTTAAAGAGCACATATTCCTACTATGATAAAAGTTTATCTAACCATTGTTATATAGCTTTTGTTATTTAATATTAATTCTCAACATGCTACATAGTTTGAACACGGCTTAATAATCACGCAAGATCACTTCTTCTGTTCCAATTCCATTACTCTATGCGCAGTTGCGCATGCGACTTATATGAGCTCTCACTAGAAATTATCTTACAGAGAAAGTTATTTCCATTACATTTTAATGCTAATAGAAGACAATTTTCATTCTTTAAAATTAAAAATAAGATGGGTAAAATAATATTTCTATCTTAAGTTCGAAAACAGGCCTATGTATTCTCAATGTTAAAATTTTAATTTAACTGCAACTATAATTTTAGAAAAGGAATATGTGAAAATAGTAAAATTAATAACTATTAACTTATTTAGTTATCTTCTTAGCTATTTTTATTTTCATAGCCTTGCTATGGTAGTTAAACTTAACTTCAACTCCAAAATTGACGAAAATATTGAATTAGTTTACCAGTTGAAAGTAGTTTTAGAGCTCTATTATTTTATTTATGTGAAATTTTGTATTAACTTTAGAAATTGTTTAAGCTACCTAATGATTTATAAGTGGAAGTACCGAAAGCATCTAAATTAAATCATCCATACTTATCATTGCGTTTTAAACATTGTTTTAAACGTACATCAAAAGGAAGTTCTAAAATGACAAGCTTACAAAATTTTAGATCTTGATCTCGAGCTTTAATGAAGAAATCGGCTTGAAGCTCAAAATCCGAGTACTCGCAGAGCCCTAAATATGCGAGTTTACCAAATAAAATCAAGTAAGCCAATCAATGAACATTAGCTTTTTTTTATTAAATATCTATAAGAGACCTTTAGTTTTATCATCCTGCTCTCTTGATTTAGATATGTATAGTACACTATAGTTCACGGTTCTCTTTACAAGAGAGCATTGGTGTTTATAAAAAAAATATTTTTTTTTTCATTCTGTTCCCTTGGTATGAATTATTTAAAAAGGCCAACTAAAAACATCACAACGGCAAAAAATTATCAACCCCTGGAACGGTAGAAAGCTTACCTTATACTTCCCCCCTATGATGTAACTCAAAAGATAGAGCCCTAATGCAATTTGTCAACGTAAGACATCTTCATGGGAAACAAAAGTGTGTACAGGCGTATATTATTATTATTATTATTTAGCACCGCGTCTTACTACCCGTTTGGGTTACACGCTTCAAGTACTAATTACGCTAATGGATTAGGAATTGGGAAGGTTGAATTAGAGGAAATGAACCCGCATTTGCGTGGAGGGAGAGTGGAAAACCACCCCCAGTTCACCCGACCGATCGAACCTCGATCTCCCCGTCCTCAGCAGTCGAGCTTAACACGACTAGCGCGTTAGCCAACTACGCCACCGTGGCGGGTTACAGGCGTATAATCCGAACGGTTAGTAGGACATGGGGCCGAAAAAAGTATAAATATATACTTTAAATAAACTTGTTAGCATCAGTTTGTAAATAGCTACAAATCTAGACAGCTTAATTTATACAGCTTTTGAACGCATAAACAAAGCTCATGGACTCAAATCCCTGTTCACAACATGTTTTTTTCCAAAACCCAAAGTAGGTTCCTCTAATTCCTACCCAGGACCATGTAAGCTGTAAGTCAGTCTCCCAAACCCCTTAGCGACTTAGAAGAACATAGTTCCCTCCAAAGGAGCAACGTTGACCGGATATTGCGGTCCATCGCGTGAGAATCTGTCCCAGCTGCTGCCCGTCAGAACACACATCGACTGGAGGTTCACCCCCACTCAATGCGACACAATGGCTAGGGGTCACCCCAAACTACTCCTTTTGTTTGCCTATTGTAACCTCTTTTAACTGCTGAGCTGTACTACACAGAAACAAACTTATCTAGGAAGAAGTGGTCATGAGTAAGAAGACAATTAAATGTACAGTCGTGATACACAAGATAAGGTCGCTCGCTATTATATATGTTTTTAAAGTTGATGTTCTTTGAAATTTAATATTTTGGCCATCTACTTCGAAAGTTCTGTGATTAGGGTGGGCTGGAAGGGGACGCGTGAAAAAGCCAGTGTGTTTGTAGTTTTTATAGCTAAATATTTTTCTGGCCAAAATAAATACAATATTGCTCCACTACAAACATAGAGTTTAATTTTCTTCACATGGTGCCTTCAATATTTATTGAATATCTATTAAGGGTGTTATGAATTTTAATGACAACTTTTTCTCTTAATTTAAAAAGTTTGTTAGCTAATGCCACCATGATCATGAGAGATGTTCAGGAACTGTTGATATGAACATGTGAAGAAAATTAACCTCTATATCTGTACTGGAACAACATTTTATTTTTATTTTGGCCAAAACATGTTTTGCCAAAAAACGTAAAAAATCTTGGCCTTTTCCCGCGTCCCTTTCCATCCCAAACTTAAAGCAATCAATTTTTGAAAGCTGATAAATAATATGAATTTGCACACATTTAATGGAAGTATAAGATTGTAACCGTGACTTTTGTTGGATTATGGAGAAAGAAACAGCCTTCGTAAGGGTGTGTCTACCAAATTCAAATTGATTTAAATATTACATGTTTTTATAGAACTATGTATCTTTTTTAATGTAAGTATTTTTAGAGCAAATTGCTTTCTTACAAAAATATACAATGTTGACGGTTTGTCTTAGCGAATCGAATAAACCTTTTGACAATCAATCAAAACGTCAGCTATGTTAGTTTTTATGCGAGAGAGATTAACCCAGAAAAAAACATTCATTATTTTCTTAATTAAATAATACAATGTTCAAGGTTTAGTAAAAACAAGTGTTCAAAACTGTGAGATGTAAGCAACTCCCTTTTTTTTTTATTGTAAAATATTGTAGAAACAACTATAGCTCATTAACGGTGGGAGTGTAGGTAAGTGACCGCCAGCAGAAGGTTATTTATTGCAAACAGTATGCTTGACGTATTGTTCAAGTAATTTGATAAAACTTTTTATTGATGTTATAGTAATAGCGAATCAAAATGATTTCAAAATAGGTTGGCATGAGTGACTTTCAACCAATGTTTGTGGCTATATTTAAAGTGCCTGTAAAATTGATATAATTCTTCTTATCATAGGCAAATACACTCAGATATCACTGAGCACTGAGCACTGAGTTCAAATTTTTAGAAGATATAGATCCAGCCTCTGGGTTCCTTTAACCAATTGTGTTACGATTCTTTTAATCGACACCACAAATCAAATGTGAGAGTTTCAAAACACATCTCTTTGACAGTAAATGTAATTTAGAAAATTTTAAACCCATTATATAATTGTTCTGACTTTAGCTTTTCGAAAGGGTAATTCAAGAATAAACAACTCTAAGTAAACCAGCCGGTACTGCCAACAATGACAAGGCCAAAACTTCACTTGGTCTCTTCAACCTTCATTTTGTTACCATACAACTGCAAGTGATTATCGTTACTTCATTAATGAAAATACACCCGACATCCCCCATCAATCCTCTCCCCTGGCATGTACAGTTGGTCACACGCTGTGACATTTCCAGTGACGCTCAGACATTGTTAGCAAACATTGCGGTCGCGCACCATTTCTTGCGCCAACATAAGAGGATATTGATGGACGGTTCTTTTCCATTCAGGACCTCATGACAGTAGCGTTGAACTTTCACACGCACGAATCCACAATTGAAAAACATTTAACTGTTGATTTTAAACATATAATACGATTTATTCAATTATTTTAGTCAATTCAAGATACAAAACAATGTATTATTATAATAACAAAAATGCTATAGGTTAAATAAACTATGCCAGTCAAACTAGGAGTAATATTATCACTAAACTATTTCGTGAATTTGGATACCCACATTAAAAATATTAGGGAAGATACATTTTATTATTTTAAAGCTAGTAGAAAACAATAGTCATTCTGGCATAAAAACATTAACTAGACGATTATATTATATCCTTATCTCGCACTTTGTAAGACTAATATTATCACGTACTTAAACGTAACTGAACTTTATTTATGTAAATTTATTTATAAAATGCATGTAAAATACCACTTCTTCGTATCTTATTTTAAACATTTAATGGTGCATTATTTATAATTTTATTGATGCCAAATGAAGTCATTTAGTAATCAACAATCGTTATAGACTGTGTATATACTACATACTACAGTTAGTCTATCCATGTAGACTATGTAGTCTCTCTATATATATAAAAAGAGAGAGTGAGAGACTACATCAAATATTCGGGTTATACGCTTATGAATTAATTACGACAATATGTCAAGGAAGGTAAAGTTTTATTTTAGAGAAAGGGTACCAGCATTAGCGTAGAGGGGAAACAATCAAGGAAAAAACCACTCTCAGTACCCTAGACCAAAATGTGAGCCCTGTATTCCCCATCATCATTAGTCCAGTATATTATGAGAGTGATACATTAAACATTTTAAAACTAAAGAGCTCTTGCACCAGAAAAAATACATGCTGGAGCCCTCATGTAAAAATGTTTACACCAATAAAATAAATATTCAAAATTGATAGTTATATTTTACAAGTATAACACCAACGGAAACCTCACATGTTCTGGCTTCATCTTTGGCAAATATTCCTAATTCAGATTTGAAAATATTGACATTACTAATTATTTATGCTATTTAATAGTGTGAAAAACAGCTAAATAATATTCTAAAATTGCCTCACTGAGACCGAGATAGCTATAGTGGAGCCCAAGGGCTACGCGGAGCACAGTTTGGAAAACACTACATTTAACCGTCCGACCACCGAAGCGGACTAATGCTATTAGATCTAACCCGCCTCGGTGGCGTAGTTGGCTAACGCGCTTGTCGTGTTGAGCTCGACTGCTGAAGACGGGGAGATTGAGGTTCGAATCTCGGTCGGGTGAACTGGGGTTGGTTTTTCCTAAATGGTTTTCCACTTTCCCTCCATGAAAATGCGGGTTCACTTCCTATAATTCAACCTTCCCAATTCCTAAATCCATTAACGTAATTAGTACTTAAAGCGTATAACCCGAACGGGTAGTAAGACGCGGTGCTAAATATTATTATTAGATCTACTTTCACCTATACGTTAAGTAATGTGATATGCAGATGTCAAAATTGATAGAAATGATAAATACCTCTAAAACAACAATAGTTAAATAATAAAGTGTTATAATTTTACTCACAAAAAAAAATTCAAAAAGACCCATCCAAAGAAAATTGGACTGTAAAATTGATATTTTCTTTTAAGTCATGAACAAATATCTTCTTTCTAAGGCCAACACATTGAAACATTTTCTGAAGGCTTATGTTCAAAATCCAAGCGATCCAAATTTAATAATTTACCTTGGTTGACTGTCATATCCCAACCATCCCTCAATTATCTTGTAGCTGCACCATCTGGTCGCTGGTTCACTGTTGGTAGTGAGCGAATTTTTTTATTCAAGTGTACCATGTCTTACTACCGTCCAGGTTATCTGTATTTTTAAACTAATCAAACATCAGTGAGGAAGATATAACTTATATGAAATGTGGCCAAGTTTGCGTGAAGGTAAAGTTGATGGTTATTTAGGAAAAACCATTTAAGTACTGTACATCAAGTCAGGATTTGAATCCCGACATTCCTGCCATAGGAAAACCAAACTAGAAGAGTTCAATGCTCTATTTATTATATGTGCCCTTTGATGATGGTGGGAGTAACATAAATTCCTTTACTAAGGTACAGACAGATAAAGTAAGGATTTGAAGGGATTTTGCTTTCAAACTTAATAATTTATCTCCTCATTAAATTATTAAGTAATGTCTTATTTCACATTCTCACGCAGCCATGTCCTTTCTATAAGCTTAGTTTTCCCAAATTTGTATTCGTTAAATATAGTTTTTATTCTTATTTGTGATGCTAATGGCCTATTTTATGTAACTCTTCTTTAATCTCAGTTAATAAGCGTTATATTGTGACAAAATTGATCTGTAATAATGTATTAAATAATAGTTTGCTCGCATGTCCTTTGTTTATCAATAATATATTTTTCATATTTACTTTCGAACTTTTCTAAAATAATAAATGATAAATGAATGTTGATTGCATATAGCTTCCTATAAACTGTCTAGTTGAGATCAATAAACCTCATTTTCCCGTACCCATCTGGGAATAGGGTTAATACGCGTCTGCCAGTTGTTGTTTTTTAACGTCGAAAGGGTAGTGACACCATTTGTGTCAGTATTCTAAGCCAGTCTTTTGTACTTTGACACAGGAGAAGACGTTGCCAGCATGAAGTCTAAAAGGCCCTGGGAAACAAAGCAAGGCGACCTGATGCACCACACGGACAGTAATCATGTACTAGATGTGGTTGAGTTAGAGGTTGCTAGAGGGTATCACAGCACTGCAATCGCATGCACGTCACCCAATGATGTGATGCTAGAGAACGTGTCCACAGAGAACAAGAATATCCTCATATGGCTGGCCCGTGAGAATACTTGTGACGGCGTTAAAACGTGTTATTATCACGTGGCGGACTTTCTACTAAACGGAATGAGGAGAGACAATATGGCTTACTACCAACTCCTGTATTTTGAATAGTTAACACACACCCCCAGGTTCCCCATCCTTCACAAGAGAATACCTAGTATTAAATTTAATTTTTTTTAAAAATTACCTCGTAGCGAATATGTTAAGTTGACATCTTTTTTTTTATGTGAAAAATAAATGTTCACGTTAAATTGTTATCTCACCCTCGTATTCATAGTTTGATATTTTATTTGTAGTTATTAAGATGGATATCTGCTTTTGAGATATATTCTCGAGTAAACTTAAAAATAATTCACCTTAAATATTTGTCTAGCTACATAGATAAAAATATAAAAATAATCTTTAGGACAAAATTCATTCACATGTAAAATATAAGAAAATATGTGCTACAGTACATTCAAAATATGAAAAATATTAAACTTTCTAATTTAGTATCCACACAGCCATACATTAATAATAAGATTCTAGCGAGAAAACTAAACAATTGAATATTGAATATCACACCTTGAATGCTGTTTTAACTGTTTGCACAAAAGGTTAATTATAATAAGTAGAAACTTAATCAACTATTTTTGGCATATGTGCGTTATTTAATAAAATTAGTAGTATGGCATCCGTATCTGTGGGTTTGGATGTAAAGGCGTCAGTCTCGTCCTATCTGGTTTTCCATAAGTGGGTAGGTCAGGATTACAATCCCAGATGAGTGTAGTGAAGTGGTAGTCTCTTAACGGTTAAACACTATCTCCCCTAACAACCCCTTCACGAAAATTCAGGTACACTTCTTATAATTTATCTTCCCTTTCTTAGTTGTGTAAATAATATATCACTACCGTGTTTTGAGAAGTAGATTACAGAAACATTAAGTTATAATCAGCTTATAACTTAAAAGGGATTAAGTCGTGGTGCTAAGAAAAAAGTTATAAATATGACATATAAAATATTAATTAAAAAATAGTTAAATTTAACTAGAGATAATTAACGTCTTGACTTAAAACAGAAAGACTAAGTTAGTTAGTTAGTGAACAATTGAACTTCAGCTGCTCCTACCTGAATAAGATTAGTGACTGAATGAGAACTAGATTTACAATAAAACATTTTGAGCTGTTTGGTAACTTCATTAGTTTAATTCCGACGCCTTGGTCTTAACATGTCTGGCTAGTAAGCTAAGGGCTCCGGGTTCAATTAACAACAAAGCCGAAAAATATATCATTGGTGAGGTGTAGGTATTCTCTTTCACAGAAATGCATTAATGGTTGGGGTTTGGATGGTGTGTATGTGCTAGTTTAATGTATTCAGGCGGGCAATGTTGTAAGCCGTGCGTAGCCTCCCTGGTACGAGTGGCTCAAGGAAGCTGAGCGACTTGAACATATTTAAAGAAAGAGGAGTTGTTATACGGTAACAAGCAATACATGCTAATAGAACCAAACGATATTAATTATTATACTAATTAGTTTTTGAGGGGTCTTTCTTTTCTATAAAAAAAACATGGGTATTCTTGACTACTTACCAAGGATTATCTTTTAAGCTTTCTCATATTAACAGAAAATATTGTAATCGTGTAAAGTTTCGACCTCAAGATTATGATAAATATTTACATTCTATGTGTGTCCTAACTCCAAAAATTGAATTTTACACTATTCTATCCCTCCTCATCTCTGTCTGTTTGTCTGTTTGTCTGTTTTCCTGTCTACCTGTCCCTGGTCACAGATCTGAAATGGTTTGCTGGGTTTGGTTAAAACTAAATATCTAGATTTTTAGGGCAATATTTTGGAATTTGCTTTTATTTTTAACCTAGTTCTGAGATTAAGGAAGTTTACACTTTTCAGTGATTTTTTTAAATTAAAAATTTTTTAGTGTCTGAAACAATTTTGTTTAAAATGGATATCTAGTGAGATTGGACCTCAAAAATAGCATTGTTTACTTTGTTTTTGGGTGAAAATACTTTAAAGGCTAGTTTACAGAACAGTGATATTTGAAAATTCAAAATAATTTGAAAATGGATATAGCGATTTTGTTTAAAATGTGTATCTGGAAAGTGTTTGACATGACAAATAAAAATGTAAGCCAGTTTACTGAGGTAAAATTCGTTTAAGGGTAGTTAACTGATAATATATTTTTAAATTTGTATATTTAAAAATGGTTCTAGCTTTTTGGTTCAAAATGAGTAACTATTTGACAAGTTTCTTACATATTTATATATTTGTTTGTATAAAAGAAAATCATTTTATGGTAGTTTAATGATGACTGATTTTTTTTTTAAATTTTGAATAATTTGAAGATATATTTAACGACTTCGTTCAAAATTGGAATCGGGGTTGGGGTTGGGCGCTATTTTATATTATCAATAATAACATATGTTCATTTTTCTAAAATAAATTAATCCAAGGGTAGTTTACTTACAACAAATTATATAAAATTTTATATTTTTTGGAATGGGAATAGATTTTCATGATAAATAAGAATGCATTTTTATTTTTACAAATTAAAAATAATTTTATAGTAGTTAACAAATAATGAATTTTTTAAGATTTTAAATTTGTTAAAAATACTTGAATAATATGGATTAAAATGTAGGAATAAAGAGTTTTTAATTGTGATTAACAAGATGATGTGTTTGCTTTTATTAGAAAAAATTACTCAAGCATAGTTTACTAATAACTTTTTTATTTTAATTTATGCTAAAATTCACAATATTAGAAAGTTTGTGGGGTTGTGTCGTACCATTTATTCGATTTTTGTCACCGTATCTCACAAACATTTCAGTTTATACTCATAGAACTATATACTAATTACTCTAATGTATTATGAATATAGAAGGTTGAATTTAAATAAAGTATACCCGAATTTTTGTAGATTGAGAGAGAGGGAGTGAGTGAGAGAGAGATTGAGTGAGAGAGTGAGAGATAGTGGAAAACCACACTCCGTACACCCACCCGGGATTTAAACCCCAATCTCCCCATCATTGACAGTCCTGTATATTGCGAGAGTGACTCCTTAGACCATTAGAACATCGTAGCGGGTTCCAAGTATTATCGTTTATCTGAATTATCAGCTAGCCTAAATCTACACTAGGTGTTCTGAAGGATTTAAATTTAATCCTCTTTACTCACTTAAACTCTCTAGGCAATCATAATATTTTAATACAGACCTCATATTTTTAAAAATATATTCATGAATAAACTAAACGTTTAGTCTGTTCTTAGATTATGTACTATGGATGATAAAATTTAATATTCACAAAATAATAATAACAATAATAACAAATAGAACATTTTATAAAAAAAAAAGTGTTTAAAAGTCTGGTGTAGCTTTGTCGCAGTCCTTGTGGCATCAAGATTAAATCGGAATTCTTCCTGTTATAAAGTCATGCTTTTTGGGGGAGAAAAATCAAGCATGACTGATATATATCTTCACGGTAGCAAGGAGAAGAACAATTTTACCACTGACGAGGCAATGTGACGGCGGTCTCCTTGCGTCTATGCCAGGAGGTGCCAAGACCATTGAGGCGTCGCGACGTTTCCGTTTTAAACTCGTCGAGCATCACTTTCACAGTTTACAGAAAACTTGATTAGCGGTTCATTCGTCATAGCTTCTCGTCACTGGTTCGCGTTCATCAGTGGCGAAGAACGCTTTCCGTGTAAGTATTTTAAGAAAGGCTGTCACCTTCAAAGGTTTGGCAAACGTAAAAACATGGCTTTGCATTTATTTTTGTAAAGAGGCATAAAACAAGAACATATATCTCTGAATGGCAACAGAGGGACGTCAAAGAGTTTATATCAACACATCTATAAATGATATAATGCGTTAATCTTAAGTCCAAGATTTCCATCTACCAAAGTCTTCAGGATCTCTATGTTCAAAATTTTACCGGGTTTCTATAGAAAAAATTACAAACATGATTTTACCAGCATATCGCAGATTACACAAGCTAGAAATTACTAACCCCTAGTCACACTTAGAGTAAGGTATGAATTACTCGTATCACACTTTTGGAACTACTTGAAACTAAATTCAGACTCAATCTGGAGTTGAACCAAGGTATCTAATAGTATGATTTTTATTGTGTGGAGCCCAATGCGTAATTGAAATTGTTTTCATTTTAAGGTATTGAATGTGCACTTTCTGAACCGACTGATTATATCAGCACACGACCTATAAAATGCCATTGTTTAAATTGAAGAATAACATCTGAACACGGGATTCGAGCCTGGGGCCTTTGTATTAGTACGACAATACTCTTACCACTGAGACATACAAGATTCGCCCCGTTTCACTCATATTTTATAGCAGAGTCTGTTATGGACGTGTGTAAATTGTCGGCTACATATGAGTGATCATTATTTTGATCGTGACCTATCAGATCCCACCTTAGACTCGTGAGAGCTTTATGCTGACAAAAGTACAATGACAATCTTACGTACGCGCATATCATGACGGATTAAATAGACAAGCTATTATATTTGTTGTTATGGTTAAAGCTACATCTAAATAACATATTCTTTAAATTGAAAAAGGAACTTACTTATAAACTTGGCCTTTAGTCTAGAATAAACACAACACCCATCCCCGAACGTTAATTCATTACTGTGAAAGGAGATACACCAGTTTCACTAATTATATATATATATATATATATTGCAATACCGGGAAGCGAGCCCTTAGTTCAGTATGCAGACTACGATACTTACTGAGCCAAGTGTTGGACTATCAATGCTATTATAGAGTATAGACCATGAAGGGGATTAACGGGGGCTTATAATATAAATTATAGTAATGTTTAAATATAATATAGACCCTTATACAATATTGGAATATGTTGTGTACTGTTTCTTATTACCCGTCCGAGCTAGCAAAGTTTATACACTAGTGTTGTATGGAGATAATGAGGAAGGTAAGATTTAGAGAAAATATACGCACATTTGTGTGAAGTGAAAGTGGAAAATCATTTGAGAAAATCACGATCAGTAGCCTACACCTAGATGGGATTCAAGCCAAATCCTCATCATTGGATCATCGGATTTTGTTTTTAAAAATGCGAAAATTAGGCTGAATATAACACACTGTCAAAATAGAGATGTTATCTGAAAATGTGTTTAAAACTGAAACTTTTTTGAAGATCAATTTATAACTTCTCTACACAAAATATTAAAACTCTTGCCTATTGATGCTGGTAAAAAAGAATTAATATTTAATGGCATAAATAATTATTGGTTGTTAAATAGTAAAAAATAAACTAAAATTAGATAGTACTATTTCAGTTTACAATTTGTGAAAGGAATTATTTATTTTGAATCCGTCTTATTACATTTAAGTTTTTGTTGTACTTTTCTATATAACATTATTCCAAGACTTATTGGCATGCAAAATTTTAGATTTACAGGATGCCAGTAATATTAGAATAATTAATGCGTAGGTACAGATATCAAAACTATATCGAATTAAGATTTTCAACATCCAGCTGCAATTGGTATATAATTTCTTCTTCTACAATATCAAGATAACCATGGCAGTCCTACACCTAATATGTCAATGAATAAATTTTAAAAACAATCTTTGAAACGAAACTTTAATCAGCCCATAAACAAAGTGCACAAACAAACTCATACCATAGAAAATAAAATTTTGCCTTAAGAACGATCATAAAATATGTGAAAAAATGTGTGTTCACATTATTACAGGCATATATTGGAAAAGAAGCATCACAGTTTAACAAAGAATATAAATCAAATAATAGATTGTTAAAGAAATAAATTGGTACCTGCAATTACATGTAAAATCTAAATGAATTTGTATACGTGAATCTAAATTAAGTGTGAAAAATTGTTAGTTGAAAGTGTTTTCAATAACATATGATGAGAACACATGTCGTTGAAAAGAAATATTACTCTTGTGGTTGCTCAATTTAAAATTCAAACATTCATATTATATGTATTTTAAATCATTGAAAGTGTCTAGTAAATACAGTCGTTCACTTTAAAATGCTGAATCTAACATTCTACAGCACTAATTATATGACAATCAATCGTAAGTGTAGAATGTTAGATTCAGCATTTTAAAGAGTACCTTCTAAACATTAAACTTGATTATAGAACCCTTGTACATATTATGATCTTAGGTGAGAACAGCACAACATACACCAAATGTATGATAAATGACCCGCATCGGTGGCGTAGTTGGCTAACGCGTTAGTCGTGTTGAGCTCGACCGACGAGTATGGGGAGATCAAGGTTAGATTCTCGGTAGGGTGAACTGGGGGTGGTTTTTCCTAAATGGTTTTCCACTCTTCCTCCACGCAAATGTGGGTTCACTTCCTCTAATTTAACCTTCCCAATTCCCAATCCATTAGCGTAATTAGTACTTAAAGCGTATAACCCGAACGGGTAGAAAGACGCGGTGCTAAATAATAATATAATAAATGGTTACATTAGGAATATAAATATAAAAATAAATTATCTTAGACACTGTAAAATACCAAAACAATCTATTTAAAATAACCCTTGTCTCTGGACCAAGTAATTGACACAAACTCGTGTGGTAGGGATAAAAATAAAAGATTAATCCAGAGCTTACCAATATTTAAATCTTGAATAAATACTTGCCCTGAACTAAATGTTATTTTTATAACCACACATATTATCTTAGAACTATATTATATTTAATTGCTTAATCACTTTAACATTTTTGAAACACATTCCCAGTACTGTGTTTTAATGGAGCAAAGCATACCCCATTTGTTCTGTCTTGGCTCCCTAAGTCAGGATGTGTGTTGGAATGTCACCGTATCATGTGTGAACCTCATCAACACACTTCAACTGATACGGTTTAACTCAGATTAAGAGGAGATACGGATTCACAAAAATGACACTATACCGTGGGCAAGATATTTCACACAGAAAGCGACGACAGGATAACAGGATAACAGGATGAACGAAATACAAGAGCTTTGTTTTGAAACGCTTGTTTAAGTTTCTTCTCTCCGTTTTAATTTGTAGTAATGAGGTTCCTATCTTTGGACCACTTTGAGGCAAATTATCTCGGTGTGAAGACGATGAGAAGCAGTGATAAATAATGTAACATGGAGCAACTGTTAGTTGACGTCAACAACTCTTGGTGAGAGAATCCAACCTTAGTAGTTTAGTGAGTTTCAAGAGTTACACAACATATATTGGCATTAGTTTGATACCAGGGGTTAGTATAGACTAATGGCTTGTAAGCTAATACTGTTGTTGATGTATTTCAAACTTAGCGGCATAATTATAGAGTTTTCATATGATTGTACAATAATATACTATAATAAATTCCACGTCATTTTCTTGGATAATTTTGAATATAGATTTAACTGATATTACAAAATAATGAGTCGTTCCAAGGCTAAAAATTGACCAAATCAAACTTCTAGATTTCTAAGCACCCGGGTGTATAATAAAGCCCAACGTAAGTTTAAATATTTTGCGATTTTTGTGCAAATTTACAACTTAGGACTTTTCTTTTTGTGAAATCTCAATAACCCTTTTATATCATCGGGAAGCCTGTCTTAATAGCGTTCATACATCCACTGAGAAACGTAAATTGTATACAGAACTTGGCTTCAATATTGACAACTTTTACGCTTTGATGTGAAAATTCACTTTCCTTTTCCAGCTTAGTTGCAGCGTCTCACCAAAAATGTGTATCTTACAACCATGCTAACAAAGAGAATGCAAAGTTATTAGCCTGCATTATCTTCTCATTACAAAAACTGAGTATTGAAAAAAATATGTTTGATT
The DNA here is from genome assembly GCA_039000515.1 of Timema cristinae. Classification (NCBI taxonomy): domain Eukaryota; kingdom Metazoa; phylum Arthropoda; class Insecta; order Phasmatodea; family Timematidae; genus Timema; species Timema cristinae. The sequence continues at coordinate 50,045,295 of JBCFYV010009882.1, forward strand.
ATTTAGGCATTTATGGAATCTAGATTTAATTTAAAAATGTATTTACTAAACATAAATTCCTATAAACTACTAAAAAATGACGCAAACGAATGAAATTTGACCTAAAACTCCAAAATGACCTAAAATTATCTGATAATTAACTATGAAAATACATTTCTACAACCAGAGAATCATTAACAGAATTTATATATACATTAGCATTGTCTGTGATGTACCAGCAGTTGTTTCAAGATAACGTTTATAAATTTGTAATGAGAAGAATTGAATGAATTCTAATATCATTACTTCGATTAAGTCTACTACCAGGAGTTATTGTATGCGTATTACCTGAACAGATAATAAGACACAGTATTAAAAAAAAGTAGTAGTAATGGCAGTATTAGCAGTATTTGAAGTAATAGTAGTTTAATAATTCTTATATCAAACTTACCGTGCCAAGAGTGGTGTGTGTTAGATTTAATTTCTAAAATCCTTTAAATTGATTTGTAGGTGTTTTAATTAGATACATTTAATTAAATAAAGGGTTGATTATTTAATATATAGTGAATAAAATTTAGGAGTAGTATGTGTTAAGTTTGCCTTCTAAAAATTTTAAAATTGATTTGTAGATGTTTCGATTAGATACATTTAATTTAATTAAAGGTTGATTATTTAATTCACTGTATATAAAATAATCAACCCTTGATTTAATTAAATGTATGTAATCAAAACACCTACAAATCAATTTAAAATATTTTAGGAAGTAAATCTAACACATACCACTCCTGGCACGGTAAGTTGGACAATTATTAAACTACTATTACTTCAAATACTGCTAATACTTCCATTACTACTACTTTTTTTAATACCGTATCTTATTATCTGTTCAGGTAATATGCATACTACAACTCCTGGTAGTAAACTTAATCGAAGTAATGGTATTAGAATTCATTCAATTCTTCTCATTACAAATTCGAGTTTTAACAAATATTAATCACAATACTGTAATAAGGAGGAGGAAGTAGTAGCTTAGAGAAAATACACCCACATTTTCATGAAGGGAGAGTAGGAACATATTTAAGAAAAAGTCTCGATACACCCAACCAGAATTTTACCATAGACTTCTCCGCTACCAGAAAACCAGACTGAGTGAACTTGACATTTATACCACGTGCCCACCGGTGCAGGTTAGTAATAGTATTTCCTCCCTCCCACATGATGATACTGAATGTAGGCATTGGAGTAAAAACCATGCCATTTCATTAGTGAAAAATAGATTACGTTACTAAAAATCTATTCTTAGACTTGCAATTACTTATAAAAATATGTGTATTAGATTAAATTTTCGTAATATTTTGACGAATTTATAATTAACGTATTACTGTAAATAAAAAATCTATTTTTGAAATTCATTGTTCTGTCTATATTCTAAACAAATATTTTTGATTTAGATATTATTTTTTACCCTGGGTACTAAATTACCAGGGTCACAACAAACTAGGATTTGGAATAATTCATTAAAAACCAATAATAAACAATTTTAACCCACACATAGGATAAAAAAAATTGTCTTAAATCTTTAAGGTCCCCTTTTTAGTCACCCAATTCAGAGAACCAATTCGAATAATTTCCTTATGTGTGTGTGTATTTCCACACCCTTCAAAAGCATCTAGATGACCTATAAAGCTGAAACTTTACACACTTAAAGGTCAAGTATACACCACGGGACAGAAACTTATAGAACCGGATTTTCGATTTTATTTTATTTTGAATTTTAATATATAATGAAACTTAAACTAATTTAGTTTACTTTCACTTTATTCACGCTTATGTAGTAAATGATAGATTTTTTTTAACAAATAAAGCCCAACCTTCCATGTGCTTATCAATTGAGGGTTATTTATATATATATATATAGAGAGAGAGAGAGAGAGCGTCTTATTAACCTTTCGGGTTATACGCCTATGTACTAATTACACTAATGGGATAGGGATTAGGAGGGTTCATTTTAGAAGAAATGCTCCCACATTTGTGTGGGGTAAATGGGGATAGCAATTTAGGAAAACCACCCCCATTGCACCCGACATAAATCGGATCACGATCTCCCCGTCTTCAGTGGTCTAGTTCAACACGAGAAGAACACGTAATATCACGTGGCCACCGAAGTGGGTGGTTATTGTTAAATTGGTTGATTTTATAATCAACGAATATGTATTTCCTGGTAGTCAAAAGCATTACAAAAAAGAACTTATACTTTATTGTAATACACATGGTGAAGAATTGCGACACCCTGTGTATCGAGAGTAGCAATTAAGATTAGAGTCGCTACACAACAGCGTCGCTTACCAAACATATAGAAAAACATGCCGTTCATTTTGTTTGTATTTTCTTCAACTAGTTTGTAGCTGCGAACTATCCCTTGAGGAAAAAATAAAACCACGCTTTATTTAAGTTGGTGTTGAGACTTTAGTTGGCCAGCAAAAGTTGTCATTAAATCTGAAATTGGCTCTCATTTGCTGATTGCTTATCTCAAAAGTTCATGCTGGCTCAGATTTGTGATGGTCTTTCTACTCGGATCCCCGATGCCAAATTGTGTTGGAGTAAAACTTTTTACACACACATCAACCAACACATACTAGTAGAAGTAAAACAAGTGAAAGAATCCTGGCAACATTTCTTAGTTTCAAAGATAAGAAACGAACAAAATATAGTGCTGTGAAAGTCTCATCTCGAAAAGTTATAAATGGTGACAGCTATTAAATGGAGCTAGCGAGGACTGAACTAAATTGGAGCAATCACTGTCTTTTAAGAACGACTGTAATATTTTTATCGTAAAACTATTCCACGATGACATAATATATTCTTGTTAACAAATTAAAATGTTCATAGATCCTGCGGTAGGTATTTTTAAGTGAAATGACTAATTTAGAAAATTTGATAAGGCTTACGACTTGTTCAAGTTATTAACATGAAAACAAAAAGGGGGAGGGGTTAGAAGGGTGGAAGAGAATTTTACAGATTATTTACTATTCCATTGTGTTATAATCGCAATGGAATATAAAACACAATAATTTGTATTAAACTTAAGCTGCTGCGAGTAAAAATTGAACCTTTGATCATTAATTAAATAGAATGTTAAAATTTATTTTAACCAACATATCAAACATTATTACAGGACATAAACTGCCATTTATTTCAAGTTGAATCTGTCTTTATGAAAGATTTTTAATAAGATTTCCTATTAAACATAAAAATTTAGTAATGCGTTCACTCGTTTTCAATAACCATATGTAATTTTTCCTTTTATAACTTTCAACTAATTACATTTTTTGACCAAACTTGGTTTACACATTGACACACACCTTGTGTTCTTTGGTTTATGTTTATATCTACAACCAGCTCAAAATTTTGGTCAGTGGTTATCCTAAAATAAATATTATTTTATATAGTTACTTCAGTGTATATTGCAGAAGCAGAGTGATACGCAATTTAAATGAAAGACACTTCATAATGTTTGTTGGTTGAGAAGTAAGATTAAACAATGTACTACACCTTTCAACACGGCCACTCAGCCAATAAAACTGAGTATCACTTTCCTAGAATATATATATTGTAACCTTATAGGGGGGGTAGTATTATAACCTCACTCCCACGATGACCAACTCAGTCGATAGAGCACCTAAAAAAAAAAAGCTGAGACTCTAACCTCTCAAGGTATCCGTGGTGATGTAGCAAGGAAAGATATTTTTGTGGCTTTAATGTGGCCCAGTAGCGATAGACATAATTACCAGGTAAACTTACCCTCTGATATGTATCCACGGTAATACTGTAGCTCGTCGTGAAGTGCTAAATTCTAGTGAAATAAACGGGTGGGCGCCAGTGAGTTAAGTGATACTCACAAATTAAATTACTCTTATTATGAGCTTGAAAAAGGAACCAACAATCTCACCAGAAGGGTGGAACATAAATGTAACCAAAATAGAAGTAAAGAAAAAGAATAAAGTCATATTATAAGTATAGTGAAATTTTAAATATCTAAGATTCAAATAATCAAATAGTGTATATATATATATTTTTTTTTAATTGTGGCGGTTGTTATTTTAAAAGAAAGTCCTACCTATCCGGTACCAGAGTAATTTATAAAATCTAAGCCGTGAAACATTGCGGCATAAGAACCTTTAAGTAAAATAACATATAAATTGGTGGTAACTGCGAATTAGTGGTCCTGAACTGTCAATAATAATAATAAAACATCTCACGCGTTTTCCTGTAGTATTTGAGGTGATGGTGCCAAACACAAGTTGCATACCCTTCTCTGATAATGTCTGTAGCACACACACTTCTAGGTCTTCAAAAATGAACAATCTTCCCCGTTTCAGAGAAAATTGAGGTCCAGTCCTCGACTTTAACCGGCGCTCGCTGATAGAACGAAAAACTTCGTACCTCAAATCCAATCCTTTTTATTTACATTCATTCACATTTTTTTTCCAGGTCTCTAAACCAGCGCGTCACTTTTATTTTGCGTCCTTTTTTCATTTATAACTTCTAACAATGATTGCCATGGTAAACAAAACAAAACAAAAAAATACATAGAGGTTGCAAAATTATGGAGGTTTATAGGGAGGATGGATGGCATTAATTATGTCAAGCTGCCATCAGGGGATGCAACATATGTAAACTAATTGTAATGTCCCGCCTCCTTCATGAACACATGAATTAGGACGGGATATTGTTTACAATATATATATCTATATATTTATTACTTATTTTAGGTATCTTTCTGAACTGAATGTTTATATCAACACAAGAAAACTTTCTATGACCGAGAGAAAAAAGGGCCTACCAATTTTTTCGAGAAAGATATTTTCACAAACCTTCCAGGGTTCTTTTACACGCCACGATTGACGTGAGATCAACGGATTTACTTCCCCTCCGAAAAAAGTTGTGTTATGGATATTTTACCGCTCAATAAAAATTCGCCCGTCTCGACTGAGTTTGAACCCACGAGCGTCGGGTTCTGAGGCGAGCAATTTACCCAAGACCACCAAAGTCGACTTGCTATGATAAAGACTGAGTTTTTAACCAGATATTTTTAAGGAATATCTATGGATATGACATTTGTGTGTGAGATTTGGCGCTGGTAGTTGGCAGAGTCTTGAAACACTTGAATGAAAGTAATTGCTGAAACGCGTAGCTAATCATAGCTTATGATGTTCCAAACATATTCAAACATTTTTTAAATATGCTAATTTTGATAAAAACAAATCAAGTAAAAGGCGTCACAATAGGAACAAAATTTGTTATTATGTGGAATGCTCAAATCAATATAAAACACTAATAAAGACATAACATTTAACATTAACCTTGTTAAGACTAGAGTGAAGAAAAACGAAACATGTGTCAAATGGGCAACAAAAGTAATATAGTTGATATGTTATTATCTATATTTATCCTGACTCCTTTTCAAGTATGAGTAAAGCCAAGAAATATGTCAAGAAACCAATCAATTTTAATAGTTTTAGGCTATATTTGAGAACTAAACTTACATTAACTTTAGTAGCTCCTAAAGGACGAGTCCTAGTTACTATGGTGCTTTGAAATTTGAATATTTGTATTATGTATTTATGACAAACTAATGACTATATTATCTCAGGTTTTGTTATTTCTGATTTATAAATCTTTGTCTATAATGGGCCAAACAATCTTACTAATATTATAAATGTGAAAGTTTGTGTGTTTGGATGTTTGTTCCTCAATCACGCCAAAACTGCTGAACGGATTCGAACGAAACTTGGTAGGTAGGTAAAGTGTGTCCTGGAATAACATATAGGACTATTTCCAACCTTTTATTTTTAAAAATTGGTGTGTGTACTTATGTACGCGCGTGAGAAGTTATACTTCTTTGGCATCATTAAAAAATAGTTTTTAATTGCATGCAAATAATTAATTACAATAAAATGATAAAAAGACTGGAAAAGGATAGTCAACACAGTCAATAAAGTTCAGTTTAAATTTGAAAAATTAAATAAATAAATATTTATTTTCTTACATTAAGTGTAACATAAATTCTCTCATTATTCGAATGTTATTTTTAAATTATGTCCACTGCCATAGCATCTTCCGGTAATGACTGAATTGGAACTTCAGTTATCAGTGGCTTATGATAACTAAAATATGATACGAAAAGTTTTGTAGTAACAGCGTTGAGATATCGTGCAAATACAGCATCTATGGTAGTGCCATGTCGTGTTGTCGAAATCAGAGGATTATTATTCATGGCTAGATTCAAGTCATTTTGGAGGAAATCAATAAGTGGACGAGCATCTTCACGGGGAAAAATTGACGTTGAAGTCTCCACTTAAAATTACCGGTAACTTGTCTTCTCCTTTACCAGATATTCTCCTCCAGCTGCTGTATTTGGCCATAATATTCTTTTCAGGAAATGAACGATGTTGTCCATTTTTTGATTTGGAGTAATGTAAATTACCATCAAAACAATTTTGTTGCCATCTTCCATTTTGCATTCAGCTACACAAAACTCACCAACTGATGTCACTGTTGAACTTGCCGATTCCACCTGTCTTACAGTCATATCAATGTTTGGAGTAATGATATTGGTAGTGTCGTGCATATTCTGATAAATGGCAACTCCTCCAGCTCGAACTTTTGATCGCTTATATTGTATTATGCAATTGAAATTTGGTATACTGATCGACTCTTCATTGGCTAACCAGATTTCATTTAAAAGTAAAACATTCGATTTTTGCATAATTGGATCAATGAGATCAATGGAATGAGCATGGAGACTTTGACAGTTAAAAGTATATATTGTCAACCCTCTCCTTTGATTAATAAAATCTAACAGATCATTGGTGATAGTTTGTAAGCGATTAAGCGAGAGTCTACGGAATTCTTCTTGAAGACTATTTATAGCTGTGGATGCTCTTCGGCCGTGATAGAAAGTTTTATCATTATCTTTTGTTGTAATGTACAAACCTTGAAGACTAGTCACCCACGTCAATGCAACATACACTAATGACAGTTGATGTTTTTTATCATATTCATAAACAATCTCAGGGTATGTACTTCCCTGAGATTTATGAATCGTAGTTGCGCAAGCGCAAACTAAAGGTAGAAGCGATCGTTTAACATTTATCGTTTTGTTGTTATTAAGTGGAATAGTTGCAGATCTTCTTCCTATCGGTACAGCAGTTGTACTAATTTGATGAGAAGCTACATGTCCAGCGACTTTTTTCTTTATTATTTGACCAATTTTTTGTGAGTCTGGGAAATCAAGCCATACAACATTCACATCTCCTTCATCATTAAATTAAAGATAAACTAATTTTCCAACAGCTCCATTTGCTAAGCCATCTGACACATCGACGTTTGTTGTAATCATATAAAAAACATTCGGCACAAATACGGTTTCATAAGGCAACCCTCCAGTATCAATGAGCGACATTTTATATAATTTTTGACATACAAAAGCTGTTTGTTCTGCTGAAGTACAACCAACAAATACGTCTTTAGCAATTGAAGTAGTTTTATTTTGAGCAGCACTTAAAATTCGGTTATTATATCTTGTGACAGCCTCGTTTGTATTGAATAATCTGATTCCATGTGGACATTCTACTTCGGCCTCTTGAGTTGTTACAAATCGCGATTCCAATAAAATTAATTCGCGATCGTTGAGTTGTTGACCATTCCCAATTTTTGTCAATATTGAAGAAAACTCTTGGTTTGCCTGCCGCATAACTTGATCTAATTCATAAAATTTGAATCCACGCCAATAAAATAGGTCCAACAATTTTCTGCTTCTGCTGTTTGTAAATTGGAGTAGATCGTACTGGTGGTAACTGGCGTAGATCTCCAATCAAAATAACATCTAAACCACCAAAATTAGTTTTGAAATCTCCAGTAATATGCTTCAATCTTGAGTCAATCTGAAGAAGTAATTCAGCACCAATCATACTTATTTCATCAATGATTAACACTTTGACGTATTTGAATAGTGCTCTATATTGATGAGCTACTTCAGTGCTTAGTGGGAGTAATCTCGACAAAGATATTTTTAGGGCAGTATGTACGGTAGTTCCGTCAATGGCAACAGCAGCTTTGCCTGTTGAAGCACAGGCGATGTACGAGTTACAGCATCCATCATTCTCATTATATCGATTATAAATTTCCATGATAAGTTTTATGACGAAAGTCTTACCACATCCAGCTGGACCCGTAAAAATATTTTGAAATGGACTACGGCTTGGAGTTAATAGATTTGAAATGACATGTAGCAAGAGCTCTATTTGCTTATCATTTGCCATTCTCATCAATTCGTAAAACTCTATATTTGGCATTAAATTTTCTCGTTTTTTAGCGATAGGTCCAAGTTTATTAAGTACAGCTAGACGAAGATCACTATTCATATCGGAAAGAGGATTGTTATATAAATTTTGAAATGGATTTGGTTCAGATGCGATGTTAGCAACATCTTGTACTTCAGTTTCATCATTGAAACCATCTTCTCGGCATAAATTTCTAGAAATTTCTATTACTTTCTGGATATCCAAATTAGATTCAAATTCTTTCGATTATTTAAAATGTCATTTTCATTCCTATTATATATATCGATAAATTTCATTTCAGCGAGTATTTCCGCATCTTCATTTCGGAAAGGAATATGTAACGTAACCATTTCACGTTTATATTCATTAAGATCTTGTCCCATATCAAAATTTCGGTATCGGATAACACGTAGCTCTTTTCTTTTTGTGTAAGTACCATCTGCTTTAATGGTGTAATTAGCAACAAACTGGGCAAGAGTAATATTTTCCAAATATTCGTGTCGGCGTTCATATTTGTCAAACCAATTTTCTTTCCAAATATTAGTTGAATCTTCTCCTACGCCTATCACGTCTAATTCTTTTTGTGTTTTTCTTATACGTTGACGATCACATGGCCACATAGTAGGAATAGTGGTGACAACAGTAGAACACTTTGACATCGGTTCTCGCAAGAGATACCAAGCCGCCTCTTGACTTGTTATCTCAACACTATTGAGCATATTTACACCTATTTTCCTTGTAATTTCAACGACATCAAACTCTGGATGTTCATTCATAGTTTCAATAATCAATCGCTGAAGATGACTAATGCCTCTGTTAGTTTAATTGACATACTCTGCGACATAACTAGCACATGAATATTCTTCGGTAATGAATTGGATATCCATATTGGATTTAACAATGTTAAATATAAAGGGGTTAAACGGATTATGCCATTTTTCACATGATTGACGCTTGACAAAAACTCGTGGCCTCTTAATTCCAGCTCGAAGTATATTGTGATAATCATCATCTGAATTAATATTGTTACTCTTATAAAAAGAATCAATATCATGATAATCATTATTTTCCAAATTAAATCGGATATCTCTGTAACGTTTAGCATAATTCTTGAAACCAGGCTCCTCTTTCTGCATAGGTAATAAAATTGTAGTAGATCGACAAGGCATAAAAGGTGTTTCAAATCTGCAATGCTGAGGTTGATTCGCCACTATTTTCTTATAGCATGTGAATGTATGTTTATGTCTTTGTAATTTAATGTTACCTGATGCTTCTAGAGATGAAACAGATATCAAGTAATCAATTAATGCGATAGAATCCAATCTATTTTTATCAAGTGCATCCATTGGAGCATTAGCTAGCCACAATAGTATATGTGCATGTGGACTACCACGATGCTGGAACTCAATACGTTTAAGATAATGAACAACATAATATTTCCCAAATGGACTGAATTTTGGTGATTGTATAAGATTCATTAATACATTGACCAATTTGTTAAAATATATAGCACAAGTAACTGCATCCTCATTGACAAGAGTTGTTTTTTCAAGATAATGAAGAAGCTCGACCATTTCTTCTGAAATAATTTCACCGTTGTGTTTGAATTTGTAGAGCTTTTGGAGCAGATCGTTCCATCCAATTTCATTGGCACTGACAGTAAGAAATATAGTCGGTTTTCCAAACTGTCTGATCATAGCAAAAAGATCTTTTTTGCGATCCATCCAATACCATGTTGAATTTGGAATTGATCTTAGAAACGCAAGATTGGTTTCAATACAATTATGAACGTACTGATCATCTTCTATTTGTTTCCGAGTAATTTTTGTATCTTTAGCAACGTCTTTGAACGCAACTGAGAGAGAATCACGAACTCGCATCCTCATCATCTTCATCGCCATATATAATAAATGATACGGTGTAACTGCACGACGATCAGATCGTCTTAGCTCACTAGAAGCCATCATGAAAGGGGTTACTTTAACACCATCCCTAAAATTACGGAACTGACCCAAGTAAATTGCGGGAAAGGATAGTTCCTCTGCATGTTCAGCAAATATAAACTTTCAGGTACATTGTCTTCACCAGGTGCAGTACGTAAGTATTGTTCTTCATTCCACAATAATGTCTGCTGTTGAGCCGTAAAACTTTCTTCTATAGGAATATGTTCGCTGAAATCTTCTTGCTGAATTTTATCGTGAATTTGATTATCATTAAAGAATGACTCATAAACTTTAATATCGTACATAGTATACAATGGTGACGGAATTAAAAATCGTAGCCAACTTTTAATAGTACGCTTATTAACAATACTTTGTAAGTAGCTAGATCGATGAATTTTCTTACGTTTGATATGTAAATTTTTACAATAGTCATCATCAATATTCCTTGGGAAAAAAAATTAACCATATTATTAACTGAAACAGGAACATTAATTATTTGACCGAAAATACCGTACTGACCATTTACATGCCTCAATCTTCTGATTTGCATGAAAGGAATACGAGGTGAAATTAGTCTTTCAGAAACAAGATCTAAAGGTGGTAGATGTTGAGGTACATCTGGATATTTAAAACCATTGAATGTGGACATTAAAGGAATATTCTTCTTGTTTAATGCTTGCACGCATGTGTTGCAAAGCTTCGTATTTTTCACTGGTATATTAGGTATAATTTTTGATATAATTTCCTTATGTTCAGGAGACGGCCTTTTCAAATCATCTTGATACCACAACCTGTCACATACTGAACATGGATATCCAAAAGGATTGTCTAGAAACTTTTTTTTAAATTCCTGATGAGCTCTTTTTAATCGTCTAAAATTACTATATGGCAAAGAAGTATCTACGTCTATTTGAATTTGTTCATCAATGGGAGTATTAATAAACTGTTCCGGAGAATTGGAATGAATGGCTTGTCCGTCTGGTGGAGATAATTCCTGATCCATAATCGCGTCTTGATTTAATAAATCACCCTCCTGATCGTGTACAATGTCTTGAGTGGATAAAATATGTACATTTGGGGCATCAGCTAATTGCTGAATAGTTTCTTGTGCTTGAAGCAGTTGGTTTGGCTCCATGTCTGCTAATAAAGTATTTTCTGATGTACGGTGATCATACAGCACAGGAGAATTAGCCATATGCACCTCAGCTTGTACAATTATAGAGTTGCGATTGTCGTGTGTTGAAGTAGATAAAAATGAGTCGTGTAAATTATCACCATCATGATCAGCAATACCAGTACTGGAAACCGTTGAGACATCTGGTCGATTTGTACTAGCACTGGTGGTAGCTAACTGAAATGATGGTTCAAAAGTCCTTATTCGTGAATTTGAAGTTGACGGGATTGATAAAATCTTAGTCACGGATGATTCGTTTACTTGTGAAAGCATTTTTTATCGCAGCCTACAAGCACAAGTACGTTCTGCTCCTGTTTTTTTTATTGGTATTTTTACTGACAAGCCTTGCTGAAATTTTCAGCTTCCTTGGCAGCTTTCTTTCGATTGTAATAGTTTTTACACATTTCCGCATTTGTTTTACCCATCTTGAAAACTGGAATAGAAATTGAATAGTACCATTAATAATCATCAAATCTAAACTAAAAGAATCTTAGATTGATGAATAAGATTTTTTGTAGAGAATTATATATTAGAAATTAATAATAAATATTTAAAATTGAAATTTAATAATATATATATATATAATTATTAAAAATAAAATTTAGAAAATAATAAATTAATATGACATAATTTGTACTAAATATTATAAGATTCTTAATTTTAAATATTTATTATAGATTATTTAATATTTTAAAAGTAAATGAATAAATTTAATAATAAATTCAAAAATTGAATTTAAGTTTATTCATTTTTTAAATATTTATTATTTTCTTAATTTAATATTCACTTTTCATTTTAATCAAAAAGTTTTCATTAAATTTGTTCATTTATTTTTATAAATATTTATTATTTATTCAATTTAATAATAAATATTAAAAATTAATATTTTAATTTGATGTTCGATTAAAATTTGTATCACAAATTTTTTATTAAATATTTTATTAATTTTATTTTTTATTTGTAAATATTAAATAACCAATAATAAATATTTAACAATAATAATTTAATAATATTTAGTATTAATTATGTTAAATAATAATATTTTAATTTATATCAATAAATAATACATACGGATAGTTAACCTCAATTATATTGGAGCACTTGAAAAAGTCTATAAGCACAATTTTTTTCACTAATATTTACGAATAGTAAATAATATTAATCAAAAAATTCAATTTAAATCACTACTGGTCCTGGATTCACCAAAGGGAGCAAATAGTTGCGCCAGCGCAAGTTTGAAATATGTTCCAAATCCCTATTCACTAAAAGGAGCAGGCGCAATTTGAGAGCAAAGTTGCGCCTTTTATTTGCCACCACTCAAGAGTAGGCGCAACTATTAAATCATGATTGTCACTTCAATAAATTTAAATGGCGGCATATTATTCTATTGGCTTAAAATACAATTAGTTACATAACTGTACTCCAATTAATAATGATTTAATTAAAATAACAAAACGTATGTCAAGCCCAAAATTTGTTTTAATTTAGACAGTGGTAACAAAACAATTACGTACCTTTTATTGTTGGATTTTTACATTCAAACAACGCAATGGCATTTCTTGCAGTATTACAAAACAAACCTACGAACTGTGTAATCTTCGTCTAGATCCAAAGAGGTTTGTATTCCTCCAAGTCCAAAGACATCTTGTCACTAAATATGGCAGTTAGTATAACTTTAAAATAAGTTTTAAAGTTTCTATAAACATTAATGTTTTATTAATGGAACTTAAACTTTAAACTGATAATATAAATAAATACAAAAAAAATTATATTTTAATTTATATCAATAAATAATACATACGGATAGTTAACCTCAATTATATTGTAGCTTTTGAAATAGTCTATAAGCACAATTTTTTTCACTAATATTTACGAATAGTAAATAATATTAATCAAAATATTCAATTTAAATCACTACTGAATATAATTTATTAGCACATATATAATTCGCACTTGTATGAAACTAAAACACGTGTTGTGAATGTAGAAACTAGAAACATGTGGATAAATATTATATATATGAAAACAGTGATCAGAGGCGACGAGCGTACCAACATGCGCGACTAACAGAGGTTCTATTTCTATTTTGTTGGTAGCTTTTTTTTTTTCGAGACTTAATGAGCGGTTTAACTTCAACCTGTTACTTTTGTGTTACAGTGATGCGCACGCATCTTAAAATTTCACTCTCATCATTTTTTCATAACGTGCCTAAAGAAGTATAACTTCAATAATAATAAATATATGATTATAATGTGATTGAAATGATGTTATTTAAGAATTTGTGATTTAATATTTGGTAATTAAAGTAAATAGTAATTAGTGTGACGTAGTTTCATACTAATAAATAATAAATATGTGATTTTTTTAGCTATATATTTCGAATAAAATATTATTTCATTTATTTATTTATCTTATTAATTATGAAGGTAAAAATAAAAAATTTATAATCGATAACTTAAATAATATATATTTCCTTTATTACGAAATATTTAAAAGTGAAAATTAAAATACGGCAAAATTATTTACGGCTATAACTGAGAAAAACGCATAGATATTTGAAAAAATAAAGTTTGATTTATGACCAAAACAGTTTAGTTAAAAATTAAAAGATTTTATCAATTATTGCGGGCGAAGCCGCGACGGGTAAAAGCTAGTAAATAATAAAAGTAAGTCTGTCATTTTCCTTGATACATTGTTGTACATAACACGGTCCTACTTTTTGAAATAAGATCTTGTCACTGCTCTTACACTAAATATATTAATTATAGGTTATTATAGAATGGTGACACAGTAATATAAAATATACGAGCATAAAATATAGCTATTCCCAACCTAGCCTAGATTTTGGCAGGTATTTTTTAAGATTAAGTCATAGGCTAAGTTGAATATACCATCTTGTAGTTATAAAATTATGAATGAACTATAACTATTTTGTATAGGCTAACACATTATCTTGTTTTTTATTTTGTGTTGGACAAAGATAAGAAACGTTTAACATAAAAATGTGTTAAGCCAACAAACGTCTGCCTTACAACTTTCGATCTTCCTTAAGTTAAATACCTATCTTGAATTTCTGTAAAATCGGTCACATGACTTGATTTAAATAAGCCTAATCCCTCATTAACGGATTGATATAAATAATACCCATTAATAAATTTTTGATAACCGTATTTGATTATTATTTTGTCCATATTTGTTGCGATACTGTATGCTTATTATCAACTGCATCATATAAGAGTTCCAAAAATGTGTCAAATATGTTTGAAACACATAAAGCCACAGTGTTTATACATTGATGGCGCTAGTGAAAACGAACGAGCCACCAATTAAAATCTTACAAATATTTTTTCGTTTATATTTTTAAAGTGCAACTATGGTTAATCAAATTTAAAATATTGATTAAATAGTTCGTGTTTACTTTTTAATTCATCTACAAGATATTAATACATATCCTAATTTAATTGTAGGCCAAGACTCAATACAATTAACTTATACTTTATTTTAGCAATATTAATTTTAATTGTAGTAAGGAGAAAGTGTAAACTATTAATATAAGGAACATATCTAGTTATCAAAAATAAAGAGAATTGATATGTTTAGCCATAAAATGTCCATTAATCAAGATGATATGTGATAATGTGTAGGAAATTTTAATCTAAAATAAACGTCAAAAATTAATTCATTAAATTTAATTCAGTTACAGGATATTTATAATAATAGAATATACTAAATTTCTGAGAAGTCATTTTACTATCATTTGCTATGAATTGATTTAATTATAATTTGGAGAGCAAATATTATTTTAAAGTCAATATATTCATAGAGCCATATTAAAAAGTAATTAATTTATAGTTGACAAGCAAATTTTGATGATAGCTAAAAGCTTTACAAAGAAACATGTATAATGCAGATTAAAATTTCTAAACATGAAAATATATTACAATACATACTGCAGGTGGACAAAAATACAATGACTAGATAAAAAACTCTTCGACATTTAAACTTTTAATAAATACATAATAAGTTAAGTTAGTGAAAAATGGATTGTATATTGGAGTTAAAACCAATTAAGATCAACAGTCAAATAAACTCAAATATATATTTTCCACTAACTTATTTGATTATGTATTTCTAAACAGTTTAAATGTCTTTGGTCAAAGATTTTTTCGTCTAGTTATTGTATTATTGTCAAACTGCATTATGTATTGTAATTTTAATATGTTTTCATGTTTAGAAATTTTAATCTTCATTATACATGTTTCTTTGCAAAGTTTTTAGCAATCACCCAAATTTTCTGGTCAACTATAGTTTAATTACATTTTAATATGGCACTATGTAAATATCGACTTTATAATAGTATTTGCTCTCAAACTCATAATTAATTCAATTCATAGCAAATTATAATACATTGAGTTTTCATAAATTTAGTGTATTCTATTATTATAAATATTCTATAAGTGAATCGACTTTATTGAATTAATTTTGACGTTTACTTTAGATAAAATAATTTCTTACACTTTATCACATATTATTTTGATTAATTGACTTTTTATGGTTAACGCTCTCAATTTTATATGTTTGTGATAACTAGATGTGTTCCTTATATACATCGTTTATACTTAATTGATAAATGGTAAAATTAACTTGGTAATCTAATTGGTGTCTGATACATAGATATGCATAAGTCGTAGACGTAATATTATTTTTAATAGTATATTAAATATGAATTATTTTCCATTTTTTAATACAATTTATTAACCATGAGCTATTACTGAATTATCCTGAGTCATAATGGGCTACAAAAGACCACAACTATCCCAGACCACCAATGTTTGTTAAAAGGAAAATATCATCTTTTGAAGTTGTTAAGGTTTTGGCAGGGTCAGTAATCTAAGGTGTCTCATTAGATAAGTATTAAAAAAACTCACTGAGCTAAAAAATCTCAATCTAAAATAAAAATAAATGACTTTAAATTTGAAATGCGAGATTTTAAAATAGCTTTTTTCTTTAGTGTTATGCTTTGGATGGTCAATTTTAATCTAGGTTGGTTATTACATGAAATGGTAGTGCCTAGACTTGTTCGTGGTTGCGTGCATAGCAAGGGTCCATATAAGGATCCTTGGGGAACATCTAGAGACAGAATATATTGAATTGGGAGGCACCACTAGGAAACTACCCCTCTCTATGCCATTCCGAAGAGGGCTTTTACGCAAATAATTGTTCACTCTTCGAACGGCGGGGTAACACGGCAATTCAATACAATCATCTCATTGAGGTTGAAAACATATTAACTCTCAATTCACAACAGAAAGTCCTGCATTTATGTGTACGTGGAGTTAATGTCAGGCTCATATAGAGTAGCTTTCTTGTGACAAAGATGTAAGGCTTTGAATCTTGGATGGCTGTATTGAGGGTAATTAATAATAATAATATTTAGCACCGCGTCTTACTACCCGTTCGTGTTATACGCTTTAAGTACTAATTACGCTAATGGATTAGGAATTGGGAAGGTTGAATTAGAGGAAGTGAACCCGCATTTGCGTGGAGGGAGAATGGAAAACCATTTAGGAAAAACCACCCCCAGTTCACCCGACCGAGATTCGAACCTCGATCTCCCCGTCCTCAGCAGTCGAGCTCAACACGACAAGCGCGTTAGCCAACTACGCCACCGAGGCGGGTTTGAGGGTAATTATTTTATAAATTGTTCCCCAGCCCGACGGATGATAATACGCGGTTTTTAAAAATAAGAACAAAATATATCAAGTAAGACTTGAGGCTATGGTTTTGGGATGGAAATTTTCAGGTTTTAAAAAATTTATTTCTGGATGTTCCACTTATTTTTTCGGAAAATTTTCTGTTTTGAAAATATTTTCGATTATATTATTATTTAAATAATTTTTAGATATTTAAATGAAACGAATGCAATCTATGACCTCAAGTTTAAAATGTTCACTTATGTTTATTTCTCGTAAAGACGTTAGCACAGAAAATTTATCAAATGAGTAGCTTATCAATAAAAGCTATAACAGAGATTCCAGTTCTCTTCTCATGGTCACGTATCGACTACAGCACTTGGTGGTTGAATTTGTCACTAATGAAGTGTCTGCTTCAGACCAAATATGTTAATACTTCAATATTATAAACAAAGCCTTAACGAATAGATTCCCTTCCCCTGGGATTCAATGATCTGAATTGTTTGCCGAAAAAATTTAGTCTCAAATTGCCATTATTTGTTTTAATGCTATTTTCAGTTCATTATTAATAACGTAATTAGAATAATGTTAATGTTAGCAAGTATTTCTAAAGACTTTTTCCCTCCCCCACTTTCCCTAACACACAACTTGATGGCTTGTATGTATATGTGTAATAGGCTCTAGTCGTTGCCTCCCTCAAGCCAACCCCTTCACATACCTGGTAAGCTGCAATCCACCACTGTAGAAAATTTACTGGAAAATGCTTACACATTATCATTTTCTATCCTTTCACCACATAAAATAATCTTATAATGTTTTATTTGATTGAAAAGTAAGTTATTTATAGAAATATAATGAATAATAATAGTAATTCTAAGTTAAATAGTCGTATTTATTACTTGGAGACTATATTTTAAAATATTGCCACTAGCATTTAGGGTTTGGTCCAATTTATCAATGATTGGTGAATATTTAGAAACATTTGATGGTTAATATTAGCACGTGATACGAGGATTCCTTGGGTTTGTGAATACGTCTTTCGGCCAAGGTTCAAAGAATGTCACTGACAAATCTCTGTAAAAACGGTAGTCCTACACTTATTTGGTAGTAATCGTGGAACAAACGAACTGAAAGGTGGAATGCCAAACGGTTAAGCATAGATGATAACCTCTCTCCGCTTAGTCAATTATTACACCAATTATGCAGAGATAATTATTTTGAAGCTACAAAATATGTTAGAAAGGGGTCCACACGGTTTCCACCACATTAATATAATTGTAATAAATGGCAATTGTTTTTCACTCAACTATTTCATCTTTATACGTTACTACACCAAATACTGAGCGAGTTCAAAATGTAATATCACAATATTTAATATCAATATCTATACTGTCTGAAAAAAGTCAATTTACTTAAACTCAGTTAAATTATTGATTCTATAAGATAAATAGTTGAAAAAAAATTGAGTTACTATAATGAAAATAAATTGCATATATTTTTATTAGAATAAACTAATATTTCTTTTAGAGTAAATTTTGGAACTCTTTATACCCACATCGGTAGTTGAACAAGAATTTGAATATATATATATATATATATATATATATATATATATATATATATATATATATATATATATATATATATATATATATATATATATATATATGTGTGTGTGTGTGTGTGTGTGTGTGTGTGTGTGTGTGTGTGTGTACACTCATCAAAATCCAAGTTTTGGACACGTCACATTGAGTTGGTCACATTTTGAAAGTAGATTTATAGTTCAAGTCATTGAGAATAAGATTTGGGTTTAAGTCATAAGGATTCTTAAAAAGGTGAATTACATTTAGTTTTTCCCAATCAATTTTAAATCTAATGTGGATCAATTTCCTATAAACAATTGTGTTAATCCTTACCACATAGATTAAGCCGTTAATAGCTCATCATTAGCCAAAAAACTACCCTATAAAAATAAATAATAAGTTTGTAGAGCGAAAGATATTAAAAAAATAAAGTTATATATATATATATATATATAATATATTTATAAAATAAAATTATGTGTCTAAATAAAGTTTATATGGTGTGTAGTAGAATATCTTATAACAAACATGTCATAGTATATCATACAGGTCTTGAATATTTTAATAAATAATATTCAATTCTAAAAACTAAGGTATTGTACAGTAAAATGTTATTTGAAGCTTTAACATGTGAGTGAAAATTGTAAGCGTAAAATAAAAATGTAAAACACATTCTTATTAATTTTATGACCAACAATATTGATTATTTTATTATTTTTATTATACTAGTATAACGTAAACATTTGAATCCAGAGTTTTTCTATGCTCCAAGTCCTAGACTTTAAGACTTTAAGGTTGAATCAGAAACCAGGAATATTAGTTAGGTATAATTTATATTTCAATGTGGATTTTTGCCAAGCAGGTACAAACACTACCACACTTTTATTTATTTGTTTGATATGTTAACATATTTTTTTAGAATTAGTTGAATAATTGATACCCAAAATATATGAATTGACAAAGAAAATGTATAGTAAATAAAGGTAATTTAATGGGTAGCAATTTGTCGCTCATATTCAATTTACCATTAGTCTCTCCTCGAAATCTGAGTAATGGACTTACGTAAGTCTTGCAATGGTCGCTAACAATTTAGATGGATTGGATTGAGAGGACCGTGCATTGTAAAAGTCACCTAGACCAAGCCGGACAAACTTGGAGGAAGCAATCAACCAGAGTGCAGGCTAAATGAACAAAAACCTGCAACCACACACGACGCAACTTGGACGTCAACACACGTAATACCAAGGAATGGGAGGGATTTGGATTAAAAACATATATGAACCAATTCAAGAGAAGTTTTGAAGATGAGTTAAGTTCGTTCACGTTTATTCGAGCATTTTATGCATGGGTACATTATTTTGGTTCCTTTATGGTCATTTCAAGCTATCTACTTCTTGAACGTACTAATAATTTTGTTTATATTGACCCTATCATCAAGATTACTAACTATTCAATCTAAGGGATAGGAAATATATTGAAGGAAAAGCAACTTAACATAAAGAAAAGAAGGACAACAAAAACCCAGGGATAATTACGCGTGGAAAACCATTGCCAATGCACTCGACCTATATTCGAACCCTAAACTCCAATTATTGGCAGAGAAGTGATGTTAGAGTATATTATATTTATTTAATATTTAGCACCACGTCTTACTACCCGTTCGGGTTATACGCTCTAAGTACTAATTACGCTAATGGATTAGGAATTGGGAAGATTGAGTTAGAGGAAGTGAACCCGCATTTGCGTGGAGGAAGAGTGGAAAACCATTTAGGAAAAACCACCCCCAGTTCACCCGACAGAGATTCGAACCTCGATCTCCCCATCCTCGGCGGTCGAGCTCAACACGACTAGCGCGTTAGCCAACTACGCCACCGAGGCGGGTTTTAGAGTATATTAAATTACTTAGTTGTTGATTTGGGCTGAAAATAATCATAATACAGGATGAGAAGCGATACTTTAAGAAAATACATTAGTATTAATTTGGACAGAACATAAAAAACCAATAATGGAAAGAAAAATCCCAAATTCATAAAGTTGCAATTGAATACCGGGAACTATATCTATCCCCCAGTTAAAAACTTTAAATGGATGTCTTAACTCAATAGTAAAACCACCCGCATCGTTGGCTACATGGTCTAAGGCAACGGTAGGTAATTAACAGCCCGCGGGCTGGATCCAACCCACGAAGCTCTTGGTTCTGCCCCACAGGGCCAAATTTTATCGGTCAGAAACCTTAAGTACCTATTTGAACTTATAAATCTACTGAGTTATTAAAAAGAAGATTCATTCGTAAACATTATTATTTATTCAAAAGTATTACTAAAGTAAAAATTGATATAAATAGAATGTACTCATTTAAATTTAATGAAAACATTTCTTGTTTTCCGATATTTTGCGAAACTTAAGAGTTATGGTAGTACAGGCAATTCCTAAAGACTCCTGCAAGTGATCTTGGTTGAACTTGTTGTGGAGGTTTGTTTGGATTCCATTCATCATTGTTGAGAATCCCTATCCGCAGACATGTGTAAAACAAAAACAAAATATGGCTTCTTTTGGATTTGGGTGTAAATGTAGAACTCGAGCCTTACAAATTGTGTATAAAACAGGTGACCCATGAAATGTTTTGATAAGGTCAGATGGCCCGCAAAATAAATTAATTGCTGACTATGGTGAGATTGTGATTCTATCACGGTCGTATGTACTGAGCGTGGTTTTTCGTAAATGGTTTCCCACTCTCTCTCCACGCAAATGTGGGCACACTTTCTTTAAATATAACCTTCCTCATATCTAACCCATTATCGTAGTTAGTACACAAGCATATTAACAGAATGTGTGGTGGTAAAAAAGTAATTTTAAAAAACAGCCAAACTCAGAAGTGTAAATTCACACTTCAACAAAAGGGAACATACTTAAGGAATAAAATTCGGGATAACAATATAATTGAGAATTTAATAGTTTATTTTATCTAGACAGAAATTTTTTTTTACTTTCATTACAACAATATTAAAATTATGTTTAAAAAAACATGTTAAGCTTTTCAAAATGGGAAAATTATTTTTGACTCATTTAGTCAGGATTGGATAAAATTAATTTAATTTATTTATTTGACTAATAACAATAAACTATTTTTTATTATCATTACAATAGTAAATTTTTACAAAACCTTCCAATAAAAGTGTCATTTAAAATAATTATGTAAGTTTTTTGTTTTGTTTTCAAATTATAGATTCAAAATAATATTTTGATACTTTTTAAATAAATATATTTTGGGTCTAGTTATTCTTTATGTAATGTGAAATGAATTATTTCTAAATGTCTGTAAAATTGTGAAATAAATACAAATCTGGTTTTGAGGGGGTTTTAGTCCAATACATCACGAGATTAACGTGTAAGCTCACTGTAGTCACGACTGTCTTTTACTTCAACGTTTTTTATAAGTGGCACATTTAAAGTTGTTGACTTCAAAACAAATTATTAAAATGAAATAATTTGATGATTGTAAAATGTATCATATTTAATTAATAAAGCTCCCTCAATATCAATATATATATATATGTTTAAACCTTGATCTCTAAAAATATTTATTTTATAATTTACATAAAATAATTCAGACCTATCATATTGATATAATTTAATATACAAATTCGTGTATTCTATTCGTTATAAAAACATTATATAGTCCATTTATATATTTTTAAGAGACCATTTATACACTATGAACATCCTATATTATGTGTAGCTTAGTGGTATAGCTTTAATTTTTATTGATAGCCTTAAAAATATTGACATTAACTTTTTATTTGATGTGTTTTTCTACCATTGGAATGATAGCCAACATAAACTTGAATTAAAATAACTATAAAAGGTAATGTATAAACAGCAGGTCATTATGTTTTAGTGAATCTTCTTATTTATATTACTACACTTTATATGGTCTATTATTAAGATTTGAAATTTTTATATTTTTAACTTTCTAGAAATATTTTTCACAATTTAATTTTCCCCAGATATAATTAATGGACTTCACAAAATTAAAGTTGACGCATGTTTGTTGATATTTGATAATGAATTCCATACAATAAATTTATCACATATATAAAGCATAGCGTTATTATCCACTGCACAACATCGCAATGTAAAGAGACCACCCACCCACTTTTATTTAAATGTCAAATCGTCATGTGAAACATTAACTAACATTAGCTTAATGAGATGACCTGACATGAACAGTTAACCTTAGCCTGGAAACTATCTGTACAATTGAACTTAGTTAAGACATTATGCAACTTAACATTAATACGTCAAATTGATAACGTGAGAACCTAATGCTTGTGCAAATTAGATAGGTTCTGTCTGGTATACTTAATATATACACTACATCATGAACATACGGTTATATAAATTACTTAAAAGCTATTATTTTCAGAATAAAGCATTTAATACCAAACACCAAACTCCAGATATTACAGTGTCTGGTTAATATTGGGAATCAAGTCACAATATTTTAACTGCTGTATTACATTTATTCGAACAGAATCCTCTAGACTTGAAGTCAGGCCCAATTAGTGAATAGTCTCAAGATCTAATAAAATTAATAAAGCACAGTTCTTAGAAGCTTAAGCTTGTTTTGTTAAGATTTCCGAAATTATCATAAGAAACTAAACTGAAGAACCGAGAACTTAAAACTGTGACTCAAGAGTGCTACATGGTTCGTTACAGGCGTTTAGAAATTTCGTATTATTTAATAAGTTGTTTGATATATTTACGGTCGTTTCCAACAAAATGTAGGTAAAAAGAGTGGCAGATTTCCTACCATTTAAAAAGTTTATATAACGACATTTATGAGATTGAAGCAAAGTGTTATAAACCTAGATCTAGTCTTCCTCTATAAAATAAAGTCATGGTTTATGGTCGTACCAGAAAAGTTTAAAATAATGTTAGATTATATTATAGGGATATATGTAAGTTATTACACAATTTTTAAAAATATTTAAACTTGAAATATTTTAAATTGGTCAGAACTTTCGCCCATATTTTAGTAAAAACAATATTAAAAAATATCAAACCACTTCATAAAGAATCCCGGATTCCTAAATTTGTGCAACGCTTCTGAGTGCTCTCCCATGTAGCACCCTTAAGATTAGCATTCAAGTTGTTTGCCATAAAACCAAACGCAATGTATTTTCCCCAAATTTTTTAAACGGTTTAAGAGAGAATCTCACTTAAAAATTAATCATCCTTAAGGAGATTAATTGATCCAGAAATTAATTTAGCGTATAACTGTACGTCTAGTACTACACAATCAACACCAACGCTAAATTTTTTACTAATTGGACAATAGAAAACCCCTTATTCCAATTATATATAAATATATTCTTAGTTATCACCAGGCACAGATAGGGGATCGCTTAGACTCACTGCCAACTTCTCTAAACACTTATTAACAAGAACCGACATGTAATGAGTGAAAAGTCTTATATTCGGCATTTATTTTATTTAGAGTATGCCATAAATTGTTGTTTTAAGTTACGCGCATCTTGCCTAAAGTTGGGACTATCTCATACTGACACAAACTAATCAAAGAGAAACAGGATGAATACTAGTTTTACTTGAAGTGTGTGAATTGAGCGGTCACTGCCAAGCACGCCGATGTCACTCAACCCACCCTCCGATACTGATGTGATTGTTTAATATTCAAATATTCACGTATTCTCTCCTCCCACCTTTCTTAACTAGCATTTTTTTTTTACCTTCTGCCGTGTCAAGATCTCACATAAAAGTCTTCCCCCTCCTCTCATGTCTTATCAAATTTCAAGATGTCACGTTTTTTCTCTTTGCTTGGGTACATAACGACCCCAAAAAAGCATAAGCTCCATATATTATGCAGCTGTGGTGTTTTATTTGTTTCCTCCGCCGAGCAAGTTATAAATACGTCGTGTGTTTCGTGTGTGTCTTGTGTTCGTTGAGCTTTAAGGGACTCTTTGCTAGGCCTCATTTCGTATTCAGGTGTGACTCACAAAATGACATACGTCACCTCATACGTGTGTGCGTGTGAGTGCTCTGTTCGCTTCGCTACACCTTACTCCGAAGACATGTCGTGCATAATATAGTTGAGAGTAAAGCTTAGTGGGTACAGCCTGTCCAAAATAGCTTATTTGGTTATGCGGTGTTATTCCTTTTACTGAACAGTCCCCCCCCCCCCCCCCAAAAAAAAAACAAGTAATTTTTGGAGCGAGGAAAGAATTTATTGTTCTTTATTGGACACGGTATTATTCCAGTAGTCTAAACGCTGGATAAACTAACCAGACAGGATATAACCGACCTATGTGCATACACTCACAGACAGAACCAACAATTGTGATCCAAATGTATCATTAACAGATATATTAAAGTAATATCTAGGATCCATCTTTATACTAGAATCATATTTAATGAAAATAAAAACTACTGCCTGGACATGGGAATCGATTATTTGTGTCCTTAGCATTACGTGTCAGTACCACCGAATCAACCTGGCTCGTTAAGTCCTTAATTTTGAAGTGGCCCTAGATACGAGACGAACCAGGATGGTTCAGTGGTAGAATATTGGGCACACTATGCCGAAGATATCGGGATTAACCCAATAGTTTTACTAGAAAAAATAGAAAACAGAACATTAAAATATAGTTTATTATTATTATTATTATTATGATTATTATTATTATTAATTATTATTATTATTATTATTATTATTATTATTAGCACCGCGTCTTACTACCCATTCGGGTTATACGCACTTACGCTAACGTGTAATGGTAGGGTGATTGTGAGATGAAATGAAGGACCTACAGTTTAACGTGGAATCCGAACCACGGTGGAGGCCTGGCATTCCCCACATTCACAAGATGTCTTGTCAGAGGTGAAGGAAGGGTTTGGTAATCAGATAAATCTTTGCCGGGACCGAGGATTGACCCCCAGCCGCCAGCACAGAAGTCTGACACCTTACCCCTAGACCACCAGGTCACCCCCAAAATATATAGTTATATTTCGTTAAACTTGAAAGGTAGCATATCTACCTCCCATATTTCCATTATGGAATAGTTTAAGAGATAGGGTCACGAGTCCGTTTGAAAGAACGAGAATAAGTGAAAATAAAGGGCGAGTGAGAAGTGAGTAGCGTTTAATTGCAATTTAATAGTGTACATTCTTGCATACGGGCTATGAAGTATTATGTCTTGGTAAGAAAGACTGCTACCTATAAGGTTAAACGGAGTGTACATTTTTAACTATCATTTAGTCGTGTTTTTTTTTTTGTTATCTTGCACCGTGTCTTACTACCCATTAGGGTTACACGCTTATGTACTAATTACGCTAAAGGTTTGTGGATGAAGAAGTTTATATTTATAGGAAATGTACCCGCAATTTCAAGGATGCATTGTGAAAAATCATTTTTTTAAACCACCCTCAGTACACCTGACCGAGATTCAGCCTTGATTTTCCTATCATCAGCAGTCTAGTCTACTTCGAGAGTATTACCTTAGACTATACGGCCACCGAAGCGAGTGTAATTATAGTTAGGGTATACAGGAGTTGGCACTAATCTGACTTAGGAATTTGAAGTTCGATCCCCAACTGAAGTAATTGGTGGTATTTTTTCCTAAAATGTTATTTATCAATCATTCTCTTAAAAATATTGTGAGCTTTCTAAAAATGTTGGCCATCAACAACACTTGTCGCCCAGTCAAAGCATGCTAGCACCAAATATAAGATTTTGACAAAACCATTCTACTTATATTAAATTTGTTTTCACACGTGAAAATAAATTTTTATTAACTAGGGAAACATGATTGTTGAATTTTGATCATCCTGCTAATTTATGTATACAAGGTAAAATATAAGATAAGGAACCTCGTGCTATTTTTCTATCATCTATTAATAAGCATACATATTCAAAATAATTCTTAACTCATTAGATAATTACTGTGTTAATTTTATGCATCTTAAATTGTATTTATATTTAGTGACCTGTTAACTATTTATGCATTTTAATATATATAATTGATTTTATAATCTTTGTTTGGATATAAATAGGCCGCATATTTATGGAAGAAATAATAGATAGTAATTGTATTATTTTGATTATTTTTAAATTCACTAGTTTAATTGAAAGCTTTTATAATGTATTTAAAAGAAACGTTGGAAAGAGTAGGGTAAGCAAAGTGTATTGCCATTTGCATAAATAACATCCGCTACGTGTACCGAGCTCCCACTGTCATGGTTCTTCCAAATACAACGTTTTCAAGATATTTCTGTAAGTAAAGAGGGCAAAATAATATTCCAAGATTGATGACACATCAAAATGTAATTACCTATTGGAAACAAAAAATAATGATACATAGTAGGTCTATTTATATGCTTTGAGGAAATATTTTTTCTTACAATTTGAGCTATATTAATTTGGCTGCTTTTCTTCCATGAAAAGAGCTCTTGAAATGTAATTATGTTATTTATGAACAAAATACTAACTTAAAATACATTTTTTTTCTAAATCGTTTCTACTTTTCTTTCATGCTTTTGGTGTAAACATGCGGATAGTTAAGACGGTCAGTAGAATGCTGTGAAAATTACAAAATGTATTTAATACTTTTTGAGTTTTATAATCTAGGCTTCTATTATTATTATTTACACTCCTATAGTTTGCTAATAGATCCCATAAAATAGACAAACTTTTTTTTCTTATCAGTCGACTTTATCCAAGAGCATTAACATGATTTTCACCAACTTCTTAAATCCCGCTTTGATAACTGACTGAGAAATGTAATCGATTAAAGGCGCATGATTGGTTTTAAATTAATTTAAATCGTACGATCACATGTGCTAATAAACTACGTCATGCGCTACGTGACTTAAGAAAAATTAATTACACAAAAAGTAATATAATATAATTGGACCAAGCATGTTCCCTATAGTTATTAAAATATTGGCCTTAACTTTTTTTAAACTAAGACCAACTTAATTTGATTAGTAATTTATGGTAATATGAAAAAGATTTTCAATTTAAAATAATCTTATCTAATATTTTCTTAATAAGAAAATTTCTTTGTGACAAGAGTTTTAAGTAAACATATTTAGAGCTTAACTACTTTTAATGCGAAGTAAGATCATAAATATATGATATCAATCGATAGCCTACTTGTTTTTTAGCTGTGTAACTTTGTCAATGATGTCAGTCTCTAAACCATCACAGAGGTGGTCCAATTCGGTCAGATTGGTGATATCTGAAAATAAATATTGGAGCACACTTGAATGGTCCGTTATCTGATGAAATTAAAACGTATACTTGTGACACAAAAAATAGATTGAACTATGATTAGGGAATGTCTTGATTATCTCCTATACACTTTCGTAACTATAATGGTATGAATTTGATTCATTTTTAAGATAGTTTAATATAACTATACTTAACCACATTATACTTTGATCTCTAAACATAACATCGAAAGTTAAATGCAACTACTGAGTGGCTTACAAGCTAACTACCAGTAGTGTTGGCTCAGTGATTATTATTCCTTAATTTGACATAGGATGTTGGGATTCAAGTCGGATGCATGTATATTCCTGGATTTTGTTTAGTTATGTATTCTCCTTCCTTAAATTTTCCACCAATTTATCATTCTTAACGTCCAATTAGCCCTATTTAAAGATAGAAAAATCCTTAAGGTAATCAACATTATTTTAGTAATTACGAGTATAAGTATCCCTAATAATACACAAATAAATAATAGAATTAAATATGTGAGATAGAATAGATTGTACTAATTTTGTTGTTTCATGGTCGTAAATAGAACAATTCTTAATTTATGAATGGATGTGTATTTTTATCAAAATAAATCAAAAATTATGGAAGTAATTAAAGCTATTTGTAGATATTTAAGAGCTAAACCATTATTTAAGTGTCAAAGCTATATCCATCCAAGTATAAACTCAAACTCTCCTAGATTACAATTTAAATACATCATTCAATAATGTAAAACGGTTACAATACTTACAGGAAGGACAGTGCCAGGTGTGCTTTACATTCATCAGTCTGTCAAAAGTGCGTCGGGTGTACCTACAACTATTTGATTTAAACCCCATTGCTACTTACTAGACTAGCTCAAGCTGAACTCTGGTGTATTTATTTGAAGTTATATTTTATAATTTCTTTCTCTTGGAATAGTTTATTTAAATTTCTACCTGCGATGGTAGGCACACAAACCAAAGCTAAAGCTTATCTAGTCTGATTTGCTGGTGAAAGAGATGCCCGTGTAGTATTCCTGGCAAGATTTAATGAGGGTGGTTTTCCCTCAATAGTTTTTCACTCTTCCTCAAATAAAATGAAGGTAATCTTTCTATAAACTATACCTTCCCTATCCCTGCTCAAATAGTTTGATTAAATGCATACAGCCCAGCTAGGTAGTAAAACACATATTTAAAAAAATTTGCAAAATTTAACACACTGGTACCAAAGAATACTACCCCAGATTTCAATAAATTGATATCACAGTCTGTAAAATAATGTATCCCCATCATATGAACTTAAGGAATTATTAATTCTATTTTTTTCCGATGCTCAGGTTTTCCAAAACTATGTGAATATTTACAACAGATTATCTATGTTATTGTTATTTTAACTTGTTAAAATATTAAAATATGACACAAATTCGATTAAACTGGTACTATAATTTTAGTGATGTGCTAACCACTTTTTTGAGGTGTTGCTATTATTATTTTTTTCTCTTAAAAAAGTTGATAGTTAAATATTAAGAGTTCTGTGGATTGTTTACAACATTTTCTGTTATATAACATAGTTGGTAAAGTTATAATTCTGTGCTATTAAATGTTCCAATAAATATGTTAAACTCGTTTATCCACCGTTTGAGATATTATGAAAGGCCCAAATATTATTTGAATTAGAGGTATTGTCCTTTTAAAAGTGTAGAAAAACAAATGGTTTCCCATCCTAATATTTTGCAGAATAGTTCTGAATTACCACAATCTGATTACAATATTAACTATATTAATGCAGGAACTCAATTCAAGTCCATGAATGGCTTGATATAATTCTCTTCATAAATGGCTTAATATATTAAAGTGATTACTGGCACTCATCCTTAAAAATTACCCTTCCTAATCCTGTGTATTTATATTAGTTAGGGGTAAAAGCGGGTTATACGAGTGGACAGTAAGACAATCAGGATTAAAATATATTAATTATATTTAATATTTTCTTAGACCAAATAAGGGCTTCCTTTAACGTACACCTATTAATTTTATATTGATGAGATCAGTTTTCAGGTTCTTAGCTTAACTCCTAAATTTATTATCACATCTCTTAAAGAAGTTGAGTTATGTTTCATAAATCATGGCTAAGGAAAAGATACTCATATAATCTTGTATACTGGGGAGTTACAGGAATCTAATAAATCCAAATTGTGACTAACTCATCGAATGTAAATGCGTAAACCGAAATAGCTGATTTAATGTCAAAAATTTAAAATTTACTTTTAGGAAAAATCAATTGTTCTGATGCAAAATGTGATTTACTTAAAAGTTTCGGGTGTATATAGAAGTGTATTTTGTAGCCCTCACGATCTTACTTAGGTTTATTCATGATGAATCTTAATTAGCTTTATGCAAGAGCGCCAGAGAACGTTAATTGTTTTACATAAATAAATTTTAATACATTTATTTTATTAACATTTTCTAAATCATTCAAAATAGGACCGAGGCAGAGGGATCGGAGGGAAATAAGAAAATTAAGACTTACTATTACGCATTTTATCTACAAGATTCGTTTACAGTTAAAGATAAACTCGATAATTTATTATTTATTTATTTTTTATTTAGCACCGCGTCTTACTACCCGTTCGGTTTATACGCTTAACTACTAATTACGCTAATAGTATAGGAATCGTAAGGTCGAATTTAAAGGAAGTGAACCTACATTTTCGTGAAGGGAGGGTGGAAAACCATTCAGGGAAAACCACCCCAGTTCATTCTACCAAGATTCGAACCTCAATCTTCCCATCCTCGGCAGTCTATATCAACACAAAACTAGCGCGTTAGCCAACTATACGACTTAAACTGCGGTTAACAATTTGATTAGTAATATATTAATTAATAAATATTTGATAGAACAAATAATGCAAGGGCCAATTTCTAAAAAAAAAAAGCAACCGAAATAACAAACAATATAAATTGATTCTAAAAAAACCTTCGTTTTATAATCTGGGTATAAAATGATTGCAATAATGCTATTTTATAAGTTTATGCCTTTTTAGGAACACAAACATTCAAAACAAGATTGAAGTCCATGCACGTTTGTTAAATCTAAATACGTTTCTTTAAAAAAAATGAGCAAAAAATTATTGCGTATGCAACTGGTATCTGTCGAGTTAGAACCATTTCCAAAGTGCAGTTCCATTTGATATTTAGAATAGTGAGTATTTTGAAAATCTAGTCACGTTGTCACGTCCATTCAGGAGTATCACTAGTGTCAGCGGCCGATGTCCAAGGGCACAATGTGCTGTCGTGTACGTGAACATAGTTTCAGTGACGTAAGAGGAATATGGAACAACACAAGTCCTCTTGTCTCACGTTGGTAGTCTACCACCAACCTTGCAAAGGGAGTTTATATCAAATAAACATTGTTAATGAAACAATATACGTCCTCCTATCTGTCAGGACATGTGGCAGTGGTCCTAAAATTATGAGACCTAAAGTTACAACCCCAAAACGAAATTTATTAATCATAACAACTAACTTTATAACACCTAATTTTATATCTCCTAACATCGCTAGACCCTAAAAGCACTGGACCTAAAAGCACTAAACCTAAAATTCATTTTTCATAGATTACTTTAAAATACCTTTAACTGTTCAAACAGACATTTATTTGACTTATAAGCACAAGACCTAAACTTTATAAGACCTAACTTCACAAGACCTAACCTCACTGGACCTAATTTTACAAGACTTAACCTCACAAGTCAACAAGAACAAGACCTAAATTCACAAGATCTAACTTTATATGGTATGCCGGCATAAGTCCTAAAACAACATTATTTTTAACACACTGATAGGAACACAGGCAAAAGCGTCAGTCTTGTCTTGTCTACTTTTCTGAGCAATGTGAGGTGACAGTTCAAATCCTGCTGGGAGTATCGCGCTCGTCAAGTAAGAACGGGTGCCTACCATTTATCTTTTATTTGCTAACCGTATTGGATTATGATAGTTATATCAATATTTAAGAATGGTTTAAGTTGAAAATTGATATATAAATCATACCTTTCGAAATAAATTGCTTTGTTAAACATGGCCACAACACTTGGAATGTGGAATAATGTCAATCTCAACTAAACTAGTTCGCCGTTGAAAAGGAAGTTAGGATTAGAATATCGGCCGATTGTAACTAGGTATTTTTCCTAGATAATTTATCATTCTCTATTCAAGCAAATGTGGGAACATTTCCACTAAATTATTCTTTTCTCAATCATTTTAAAATAGTGAAACTAAATTCAGATAGTTATAACGATAAGTGAGATGAAAATCTCTGACATGCAGGATTGCCTCAATGTTAATAATCTCGACTGACGTGCTCGGATTTTATATAGGAAGTTAGTATTCATTTATCTTGTTCAAGTCCGCTAGGAGTTTTTTTCCCACTTATTTGTCTACCCATCCTTTATTCACGTATTTCACCGTTTTTAAAATAAAAAAAATATTAAAAACTTATTGTAGGGACCTAATTATTATTAACAAAAGAAGAACATTTTACTGTGCAATAATCGTGGCCCATATTTTTATGTCGCCCGTATCACGTATTTACTAGCACGCTCGGGCAATACACATAATTTTCACAATGGTGTAAGAAAGAGAAATGTAGAATTTAGATGAAATGTACTGTCATTTGTGTGGAGGAAGAATCAGAAACCTTTTATTTCAACTCACCCTCAGCTCAGTACACTTGACTGGAATTTAAACCCGGTCTCATCGTCACCAACAATTCAGTCTTATTGTCTGAATCATTCGATTACCATTGCGGGCTAGAGTGCATTTATTGAGGGAACAAAGCACATCTCGATTGGATGCTTGTATTTTACCAGCTTAATCTCATGACATATAACATATGACATTAACAAACTTCACTTATTTGTTGAGTTAATTAATGAGTTATTATTATTAAAATACACATTATATATTATTATATTTTAACCGTCGAAAGTCTTGAGAACCGCATAAATCACATAAATAGGTAGCCTATATATATACTTTTTATAAAATGTGAATTTTTTATTTGATTGAAAACCAAAGTATTTTAACTTTAGGGCCTATTATATTAATTACCTTAATTAATCCCTTTTGAAAATTCAAAATAACCTCCAAAATATTGGAAATCTGAGATGGCCACCATCAAAATCAAAGAGGGCCACTCCTTTACCTTATAAGAAGAGGTGGAGCCCATTGATCTCGATAATATAACTAGATGGACATATGTGGCTAAAATATTCTAGCTGTAATATGTACACCATTGTGTAAGAGAGAAGGAAACTTTTGGGTATCTCTTTCTCTTTTACACACTTACAAAAAATTTGGCATTTTGACATCATTCGCTAATTTTTATGAATATATAAGATATATTAATGTATGATTAGTTAAATGAAATAAATGGGTTAATAAAAGGTTTGAATATCGTAGCCAAGTTCAACACTCATGACCTGTTTCGGGGGGTCATAAAATGTTAAGATTCATCAAAAATCTCGAGTTCAATTTTTTCGACGATTACAATACTTTTTCTACCTGTAAGATAGCGAGAAAGAAAAAAAGACTTTATTTGTGAAGATAGCTTAGGTTATTTTAATTTGTTTCCTGTTTCAAAAAATAAATGCCACGGAACTCGGCATGGGCTCTTTCCCTCTATATTTTAAAAATGGAAAACTTAAAACTCGTTATATATGTTAAATGAAATAATACACTAGCAAACCGAAGCATAAATTGAAAGTAGATTGGGGGGGGGGGGGGATGTCAGTACAATTTGGGTGGGGAGAGAGTGTGTATTGTAGTGCCAGAATTTTTTGTATACGTGGGGTGGGGGTGGGTAGGTGTCGGGTTGGTTTCTAGGCTATTATTCATGTCCAAACTAGTTCGTATCTGTGCAAACTTGTCCTTTCATGTCCCATTTGATTTTTGATGTGTGCTCATTTGATTTTATGTGTCCCTATTAGATTTTAATATGTGCCCCATTAGATTCTTTCCCAGGGGCAGGGTTTTGAGTGGGAGTTTTTTTATCTATTTATTGGTGTGGCGTTTTTTAAAATTAATTATTGGTTTAAGAGCGTAAAGTCTTGGGCGTTGATTACGTGTTCTGCAACGGTCGAGTTTGGGAACGAGCACAAGAGCCTTCCCCCCTACACCCTCTTCTGCCTGTGCCATTACACATAATGAGCTAAGTTACAGCTCTCCCTCACTCGGCCGCTATGCCTTTCACTTCCCCCTCCTTCCACCACCCCTCTTCGTGAGTTCAGTGGGTCAAATACCCCCGGGGGCTGAAATGTGTAGTAACCGACTTGGAGGGTACCATTGAACCCTTAGCGAGAGTCGTTAACCCTAAACTTGTTTATTTTAGTAATAAATGTTGAAAGCCGGTAGCAATGACCCTATTGAAGAGTCATTAAGCCCTCTTGACACATCGGGTCGTAGCCCTCTGAAGGCCCCGGCTCAGATGTATTATTATTATTATTATTATTAGCACCGCGTCTTACTACCCGTTCGGGTTATACGCATTTACGCTAATGTGTAATGGTAGGGTGATTGTGAGCTGAAATGGAGGACCTACAGTTTAACGTGGAATCCGAACCACGGTGGCGGCCTGGCATTCCCCACATTCACAAGATGTCTTGTCAGAGGTGAAGGAAGGGTTTGGTAATCAGATAAATCTGTGCCGGTACATGGGATTGAACCCCAGCCGCCAGCACAGAAGTCTGACACCTTACCCCTAGACCACTAGGTCGCCCCGGCTCAGATGTAGTTATTAACATTCATTCAGGGGCCGATTTTTCGCAAACGAGCATTAGTTAAACATCTTGTTGTGTTTCAGTGCTCGCCATGTACGGTAACAGGGATTCAAACCTTTATATATTTGGCCGAACGAGTTTAAATTAAAAAGTTGGTCTAAAAAGACTCAATAGTAAAATTAGAGTTTGTTAATCATTTAACAGGGATATACCAGCATTTGCGCTAAGTTGAAATGTGAAAAGCTATAAGCATTATTGTATTTATAAAGTAATTAGTGTTTGTTGGCCTATAAACCCTAATAGGAATTCGAACCTTGAGTTTGGCATTTATAAGTGTACCGACATTTGCGTTGGGATGAAATGTGAAAAGCTACAAGCATTATTGTATTAGTAACTATCGTTCGTTCGATATAATCTATTTATTTTGCTGACCTACCAACACTAGTAGGTATTTGAACCCCTACTTCCTCCCGTCACAGGACCAGATGTGTACCAGCATTTGCTTAGGGTTGAAATGTGAAAAGCTACCAGCATTATTGAATTTATAAAGTAATAAGCGATTGTTGACATATCAACCTTAGTAGGGATTTGAACCCCGAGTTATATATTTGGAAGTGGACTGGCGTTGTGCTGTGTTGAAATGCGAAGAGCTACAAGAATTATTGTATTTATAAAGTAATTAACGTTTGTTGCCCTATCAACCCTATTAGGGATTTGAACCCCGAGTTTGACATTTAGAAGTGTACCAACATTTGCGATGGATTGAGATGTGAAAAGCTACAAGCATTATTGTATTTATAAAGTAATTAGCGTTTGTTGCCCTATCAACCATAGTATTGATTTGAACTCCGAGTTGGACATTTATAAATGTATAAATATATAAATAAATAACTCTATAAATGTATAAATTTGCATTGGGTTGAAATGTGAAAAGATGTCTAGTAGAAATCTTCCTACCAAGATGATAATTAAAACATATAGGTAGTTTGTTTGTTTGTTTGTTTGGTGATAATATTGAGTATCCACATTGTTATATTAGATTCAAGCAATGTATTAATTTAAGAGAAGGCTTATGCTTTAATTGTCACCATGCAAATAAAGACAATAATAATAAAATTCATCATTTTTTGGTCAAGATTGTTGAATGACACAATTACGAACAAAATGATATCTAGCTTAGAAATAATATGTAATAGACAAATGCTAATTCAAAAGAAAAATACAAATAATAAACTTTTGTATATAATTAAATGTCACGATGTGGGTAGGGGGGCGGGGGAATCCAGGCCAGTGCGAGCCGTCTCTAATGTATTTTAGAACGGTCATACTTCCTTCCTGGTAGGGATTTGAAGCCCCTACATCAGTCACCGGCAGAGTTTGGCATTTATTTTATGTTAGTGTGTGAGCGGGCGAGGATTGTACCAGCATTTGTTTGGGGTTGAAATGTGAAATGCTACAAGCATTATTGTATTTTTAAGTAATTAGCGTTTGTTTGAAATAAAAAAAATTATTTCATCTACCTATCAATCCTTGTAAGGATTTGAATCTCCTACAT
Source organism: Timema cristinae (assembly GCA_039000515.1). NCBI lineage: Eukaryota > Metazoa > Arthropoda > Insecta > Phasmatodea > Timematidae > Timema > Timema cristinae. The sequence continues at coordinate 50,081,601 of JBCFYV010009882.1, forward strand.
CCTTACGTCAAAGGGCGAGCTGTATACCCACATTTGCGTAATTGCGAAAAATAAACACGACCGCAGAGGGTGCAAAAAGGTCCATCACGGCATATTGTGTCCCTTAGCCACCAAGGGGTAACACATTCACGTTCGCCAGACGCGTGAGTACGACTGCGGCGTAACGGTAAATACATGCTGTTTTAAATTAATCGGGCAATCACCGATGAGGAAACAATATTATTGAACAATAAGAAGCCTACACTTTTACATGTGGCACACCCCATTGAAGCGACTATAAATATACCTTGAAATCATTATATTCGGTTATTATAATTAATAATTGCGCTGAATAAACCTCAAAATGAGATTTGACGAACTAGAAAATTTGATAGATTCAAGTATGGTTTAAAGCGTTCTATATATTTTAATGGTAACTATTTTTCTTATTATGTCTTTGGTGTACAGAGGTATTTCATCCTTTGTTAGAATGTCAATAAGATGCACCCCTGAAGCCTGCAGCCTTCATTCAACTTGCAGCGTTCAATAGTCCGGACCCTTTGGCGATTTTTAGTGAGGATGGAATTTGCCTGGCGGATAGCATTTGGTGCATGGGTAATTAGCGTCCTGATATAGATTTTAGAGAATTGTCAGTGTTTTTTCCCCTATGATGGTAATCAATTGTATTTATTTAATTTTAGATTACTGGAATCCAAATGGGTTGGACGATGGCCTGAGGGTGGACCCGGAGGTACAAACAACGCCGCTCAGTGATTTAGAGTGGCTGCACAAAGTAGCGCCCACAGCGTGTGTGCAGCCACCGGACGCTGAAATCATCGAAATGGAGGTGAGGACTATACCGGTCCATTACCTTTAAGATGTCAACGGTCTGGCCCCGGTGACAAACACCGTTCCACCGGTCCCTGATGCATGCTATGAAAAGGATGACAGTGGGGTGCCTGATTGTCTTGGATGAATTGGACGTGATAGATAGACTAATATGTAAGTTTGCCACTCTTTAATATTAAATAACACATTCCCATTTTGGTTAGAAAAATAATATCTACAAGCAACAGTACTACAGCCACTAGCTTAAAAATAGACAACTTATTGCACAATATTTCTTTGTTTCCCTCTTTCTCTCTCCCCAAACCACCGTTATTCCATTTTGCCTGTAGAGCCTTAGTTAAAGTTTGAGCTATCAGAGGGCGTTGACATCTAGAACCAGGCAATTTCGAGACACTGTTATATGTTAAAGTTTTGAGCTAACAGATGGTGGTGACATCTAGAAACCGACAATTTGACGCTCTGTTGAGGGTAATTAATTTTAAAACGAAAATAATTAAGTGTTTCAACATGTTTAGTTATACCGACATGATAATTAACCGTAAAAATTATATTGTCGTTTAGCTGATTATTAAAAAGAAAGAGAGAACCCTATATTACGCGTGATAATTTGTTTGTTGAGCCAAAGGTCCCAGGTTCGATTCTCGGCATGGATAAAAATGATCGTTTAAACTTTTATAATGATAAATTAACTGCCGTAGACTGTTTTTTGTATCTGTCCTAATCTTAAAATAGATTATAACGTATATGAAGGTTTGACATGAAAAGAAGTGACCGGATTTTTAGGGTGGACGTTGCATCGCATTTATTTAAAGATGTTTTAGTAGCCAGATATTTTTACAGGCATTCAAATATATCGACATAATAACTAAACAGGGAAATTATATTATAATTATTAACATTGTTGCTTTAGCCATTTGAAATACCCAATATTTTTTTGCACGATAATTTGTTTTATTTATTGTGTGCAAGCACAATAGTTTTAACGTATTTTATGTTACAAGTGTATTTTATTACCCACACTTAACGAATGTTGGTATCAGTTAGAGACATTATGTTTAGGAAAAATTGTATTAACATATTTTATCAATACCAAAAGTGGTTTGAAACTTAAGAGTAATATATATATATTTTTTTATCGTAGAATTTAAAGAGAAAAAATTTGTAGCTAATTTTATAGGCATTCAAATTTAATTACATAAACAGGGAACTTATATTATTACTATTTACATTGTTGCTTTAGCCATTTGAAAAACTCTAATTCTTTTTTGAACGGTAATTTGTTTGATATATAGCGTGCAAGAACAAAAGTTTTAACGTAATTTATGTTTCAAATGTATTTTATTACACACACATTGCGAATGTTGATTTCAAATAAAGAAATTATGTTTAGAAAAAGTTGTATTAATATATTATATTAATACCAAAAATAGTTTGAAATTTAAAAGTAATATATCTAAATCGTAGAATTTAATGATAAAAAAAATTGCAGCACCTTTTTCAGGCATTTAAATATATCGACATAAAATTAAACAGGGAAATTATATTTTAGCTATTTACATTGCTGCTTTAGCCATTTTAAACCCAATAACATTTTTGCACGATGATTTGTTTGATTTAAAGCGTGCAAGAAAAAAAGTTTTATCATAATTTTGTTTCAAGTGTATTTTATTACACATACTTTGCGAATGTTGGTATCAGTTAAAGAAATTATTTTTAGGAAAAATTGGATTAATATATTAGTTTGAAATTTAAGAGTAATACATATTAATTGTAACATTTAGAGAGAAAAAAAATGCGTAAGTTTACAGAAAATAAATAATTTAAACTTAATATGCCTAGAACAATTATATTTAAAGTATTTACTTTGAAGTTAGTTAAAATTAAAAATTAAAAATTAAAATTAAAAATTAAAATTAAAACATTCTAGTTTTAGCTCTAACGGATACTTGAGATGACTGTCCGAGCTGTGGGAAAGACGTGGTCCAGGCCCCAAACTTCGCAGCTCCCATTCAGACGGCGGGAGTTTTGCAACATTCAGGCATCTTCCAGCAAGCCGATGGTGTAGAGGTGAGGTAGCCAGAAATTACATGCACCCTACAAGGGATGGATATGGCGGTGGAATTGCCATAATAAACATCACAGCTGGACATTAGTGGTCCGGAATTCAGGTTGGTGGAGGCGTGTCTCGAATCGTTGTAAAGAAAAGAATATATCTGAGACGTTTCTTTCACACAGGTATAGAAGTTACTGTACATCTTGATGTTCCAGCAAGTGATCGTGACGCATTAAGCTAGCTTGAAAAGCAAATTATTGTTTAGCTCAATCAGCTGCAGGACCATGGTGGTGTCGGTGACCTGGTGGTCTAGGGGTAAGGTGTCAGACTTCTGTGCTGGCGGCCGGGGTTTAATCCTCGGTCCCGGCACAGATTTATCTGATTTCCAAACCCTTTCTACACCTCTGACAAGACATCTTGTGAATGTGTGGAATGCCAGGCCACCACCGTGGTTCGGATTCCACGTTAAACTGTAGGTCCTTCATTTCATCTCACAATCAGCCTACCATTACACATTAGCGTAAGTGCGTATAACCCGAACGGGTAGTAAGACGCGGTGCCAATAATAATAATAATAATAATAATAATAACGAATGCCAGGTCACCACCGTGGTTCGGATTCCACGTTAAGCTGTAGGTCCTTCATTTCATCTCACAATCACCCTACCATTACACATTAGCGTAAGTGCGTATAACCCGAACGGGTAGTAAGACGCGGTGGTAATAATAATAATAATAATAATAATAATAACCATGGTGTCAGCACCGATGATCATGTACTTCACTCTACTTTTGAACAGCATGGACTCGACGTTGAATCCTGTATACGTCTAATTTAGGCGGTCGGATCAGTTAGACGCTCGATCCATGCTTGATAACGTAAGTCATGTGTTGCAGCGTAATATCATGTTCTTGAGTACGGCACTACTGTACGTTAAACTCAGCCATTTAAAGGATCTTCGTGGGAGTACACGTCATTTGATAAACCCTCCCCGGCTTCCACATACATAGAAGAAATAATGGAAACATTACGATTAAAAATGGCGACGATTCACTTTGTCTTACCCGTGCATTGGTTGTCGCCAAGGCTGTGTGTGACGTTAAAAGAAAACCAGGATGCATTAACATGAACACCTTTAAGCAAATCGAACTAGGTCGTCCGATTCAAAAACTGATAGCAGAGGAACTATGCCGTGATGCCAGTGTGAATCGTTTGAAGGGTGATGGAACCATTTCAAATATACCTCTCCGAATACAAAATCATTTTGTTCGGGGAACGTCGGCTTAAGGTAGGTCTATATGAGGGGCCAACCCCTCCCAAAGATTCCTTTAAGGGCTAACATGATTTGTATTTTCACGACGATAAGCAAAACCATTTTTATGTCATGACATCCTTGACAGCCGCATGTAAAATATCGTAATTTTTCCACGAGTGTCTTAAGCCTTTCAACACAAAGAACAAGCAAAAAATGGGAATCCGCGTGCAAAAGTTTTACATTAAGGCGGTTTGCAGTGGAGGTCAATCTATAGTCTCTAAAGACTGTGAGCGTTGGTTCACAAATCAGACTTGTTTTGATAACATAGACGTCCCGGTTTTTACAAAGCTCATATGTCGATCAGAGATGTCATAAAGGTTTGTGAGGTCTGTGGGCAATGTTTCAGTTCGGAAAAGTCAAATTATGCGCACAGGTGGTGTGATACTTTTTATAGAATATGCTAGCCATATCGTACTTTTGGTCATTTCTGCTATGTGAAGGAGGACCCATCCATGCCGTTACTAAAAAAGAACAATTTCATGTTCGTATTCTATGATTTTGAATCAGAGAAGAAACGCTTCTTCAAGGTGCGGTCAGCACGTACTTGCACGAACCTAAGCTATGTGTCGTGTAGACGTGTTGCAAGACTTGCCTTCATATTGATGAAATTACGATAACTGCACCAAAGGTGGGGGCAATAGGACTCGCATATTCAAGGGTGATGACAAAATGGGCAAACTTTTTTGATTTCTTGAGCAAATTAAAAAAACGAAATTCAAGGACATCACCGTTCTAGCCCATAATGCCAAGGGCTATGATGGAAATTTTATTTTAAAATATAAGATGGAGGTAAAAAAATTGACTCTAGAGCTCATAATAAGGGGTGGGAAAATCATATCCATGCGTTACGGCCTACTCAAATTTATTGACTCGTTGAACTTTCTCTCGATGTCGTTGTCCAAGATGCCCAAAATATTCTTCTTGGACGAGTCCTTGGCTAAGGAACATTTCCCCCATTTTTTAAATAAAAAATAAAACGTGGGGTACAGGGGTCCCTCGCCACCAATGGAAGACTACGGCATCAGTGAGACGTCAGTTGAGGGATAGGAGCACTTTGAAAAGTGGTATGAAGCTCTGGTCAAAGAAAATTATGTCTTTGATTTTAACCACGAGTTGGAACTGTATTACGTGAAAGATGTAAAGATCCTAGGAGAGGCCTACCTAAAGTTTAGAGATATGCTTATGGAAAAATAAAAGGTGGATCTTTTCAGAGAGGCGTGTATGATCGCATGAGTGGCCATGTTGGTTTACCGCCGAAGTCAACTTAAGGAGGAAATCATTTGTATCATCCATAATGGTGGCTACAAGTGTGCAGATCAACAGTCACACGTCGCTGTACAATAGCTCTGCTGGGAGGCCCATCAACACCGTGTCTATATCCTTCATGTGGGCAACGGCCGTGAGAAATACGTTTTAGGGCGACGTGTAGACGGCGTTTTTAAAGCTGGAGATACTATCACCATCTTCCAGTTCTGGGTTTGTTATTGGCACAGGCTGTTATCCTTACAGGACCCCCCTATCAAAAACACCCACCACGAGACCATGAAGACTCGCTATAAAGCGACCATGGTCTGTGTATAACAATTTAAAAATGCCGGGTACACGTTCGTAGAGATGTGGGAATGTATGTTTAATGTGATGAAACGAACAGACAAGGACTTGAAATGATCTGTACTACTACACAAGGTGTACCACAAGGAGCCCCTCAGTCCCAGGTATTCTATATTTGGAGGGCGGGCAAATTGTATCAAGTTCTTCCACGAAGCAGACCTTTCTTGTGGGGAAAAGATCAAGTACTTGGACGTGTGTTCATTGTATCCTTAGGTTTTCAAGTACAAAATATCCCATAGGCTACCCCAAAATTAACTTGGAATCAAATTGTAGATCTATAGATCAAGTAGAGGGCATATCAAAAGTTACCAATGCGCCTCCGTGGGATTTATTCATGCCCATATTGCCTACACGGATGCACAACAAGTTATTGTTCATCTTGTGCAAGAAATGTGGAAAAGAGAAAAAAATCAAGGCACGTGTCAGCATAACGACAAGAAAGATCGCTTGTTGACAGTCGTCTTGGGGATTGATGAGATCCAGAAAGCCGTTCAGAAAGGATAAACCGTTGAAGCTGTTAACGAAGTGCGGGAATACATTGTATCGGTTTACGATAGTCAGACACGTTCTGGCAGATTGTTTCACGGGTACATCGAAACTTTTTTGAAAATTAAAAATAAGCCAGTGGATGGCAAGAGTGGTGTACCTCACAAGATGATAAGTTAGCTTGTATTCAAAATTATGAGGAAATGGGAGGGGTAAAACCCGATTTCAGTTCAGTTTGTAAAAGCCCTGGTCTCTGCACTCTGGCTAGACTCTTTTTAAATTCACTAAGGGGGAAGTTTTGGCAAAGACCCGGTTTACCACACGTAGCCATTGTCAACAACTATCAGGGCATCCACAAGTACCTGATGGATACGTTCATCACCGTGGACAGCGTCATTGATGTTAATGATGAGGTTAAGTTCCTTAATTACAAGGATGCGCGTGACGCATTGCGCCCTAACTCTAACACGAGTGGGGTGATGGAATGCTACAAGAATGCTATGGCTAGGTTTTACTTATACAGCGTTCTTGAAAAATTGAGGGAAAGTGTTTTGTATCACGATACAAATAGCGTACTATTCACGGAACGCCCCCGGCGAATGGAGTCCACCGACCGTAGACTTTTGGGTTTCCCCTCTGACGAACTTCAGGATTATGATCCGGGAAGCTATATTATCTCTTTTGTATCTGGTGGCCTCAATAATTACGCGTACAGAGTTTGTATTGGTGGAGATCCTGCCAAAACAAAAGTGGTGTTCATGGTTCGCGGGATCACCATAAGCTATGGCAACAAGAATTACGTTAATTTTGACGTTTTGAAAGCACTGGTCATTGAACAGGCTGCTGAACGATACATAAGGATAGTGCACAAAATAGTAAGAAAAGGTCTTGCGACTATATGTACCGATTCACAGACCAAAGTCTACCGAACCGTGTACACCAAACGACGGATAACTGATGATTTTAATACGTTACTTTTTGGGTATCAGAGTCATTGTAAATGCCGTCGCCACGACAAAAAGTTGATCATTTAGACAGGCTAAATAGTCATCTTTTATTTATTTTTTATTCTATACAGTTTCACGGACATACCATTTTTCAAATATTTGAGTTTTTTTATATTATTTTCTGCATGATTACACGAATATTTTTTATTGATTTCTTTTATGCACCCAGGATAGTTGTTATACTTTTATCCACCAGTACATTCCTTCATCTACCTGATTATTTCTATTTAAAAAGAATTTGTTGTTTTTTATAATTTTATTTTTTGTACATATTTTAATTCTAGTCAATTTTATTTATTTTCCTGTACATTTTTAAATTGAAACCATCTGTTTGTTTATATATATATATATATATATATATATATATATATATATATATATATATACATATTCAAATAATCTTTAAATTGGACTTTGTAAATTAGCTTAGATATTTACTACCGAGGCCACTATTCCCACTACGATTTCAAGAAGTTGATTCTTGTTTACTCTACACCTAAACATGTTTAATATACTTCAAGGTGTAAGATATATTCTATAGCTATAATTTTATTGTAGTTAAATATTCCAAGTATTCAATTCATGGTGTGAGCTATATTCTAAAATTTTATTTGTGTAAATGGGTGACCTGATGGTCTAGGGGTAAGGTGTCAGACTTCTGTGCTGGCGGCCGGGGTTCAAACCTCGGTCCCGGCACAGATTTATCTGATTACCAAACCCTTCCTTCACCTCTGACAAGACATCTTGTGAATGTGGGGAATGCCAGGCTTCCACCGTGGTTCGGATTCCACGTTAAACTGTAGGTCCTTCATTTCATCTCACAATCACCCTACCATTACACATTAGCGTAAGTGCGTATAACCCGAATGGGTAGTAAGACGTGGTGCTAATAATAATAATAATAATAATAATAATATTTGTGTAAATAAATTTTATAAAATTGGTTATGTGTGTGTTTTAACGTCTACACCCCTCCTTCCTATCCTGTAAATACTAGTTCATTTAGCTTATAAGTTCAGTCTCAAACATTATGAACAAGTTGAAAAATCCAGTTTCGGCCATCATCAGTGGCCCTTCCGGTTGTGGAAAGTCACATTTTGTAGAAAACTTTATCCGTCACTTGGACACAATGTGTGACGTTAAATTTGATAATAATCACTTGGTATTATGATTTATGGCAACCGGAATTCGAACTAAACGGGCCAAAACCCCACGTTTAATTCTTTAAGGACTTGTCGAAAATGGATGACGACAGTCATGACGTTACACAGCTGATTTTCCTGGGTGACCTGTTGCGTAAAGCCAACTAAGTGATCGTTGATCTTTTCGACCAAGGATACCATAATCAAAATATTAGCATCATGTACCTTACATAAAATATATTCCACCAGGGTAAGGGACAAAGCAAACTTTCCTTAAACGCACACTATATCGTGCTTTTTTAAAATCCCAGGGATAAATATGAGAATCAAAACTCTGCACGTCAGGTATGACCTGAAAACTCACGTGTTTGACAAGAGGCTTACATTGATGCTACAAGTACTCCCCACGGCTATATCTTGTTTGATTTCAAGCAAATTACACCCGAATGGTTCAGTTATAGAACTCGCACAAATGTCGGGTACTGCGTGTACCTACCACGCAAGGGCTATAAAAACACCGTCACTTCCCGATTATAGATCATTTCATAATCATAAGTCCCAAATAGCTGAAGTAAGCCTCTCTGGTGCATGCGATGAATCGCATGAACCCGCAGCAACGTGTTGGCTTACTGAAAACGGCAGATAAGAAACTGATTGACTTTTTGCGAGTGTGCCTACAACACTATAAAGGGAGGGTACCGTTAAAAAATTAGCAAAAGACAAAGTTACGTGCTCACAAGCAGGTGTTGTGCAAGCTGGTCAGACGAGGAGAATGCTGGAAGAAGTAGAGATTACTACTCGTTCAGAAAGGTGAAGCGTTCCTGCCCTTACTTTTTGTCGCAATAATCAGCGGTATCCTCGGTTCTTTATCCAATAAGTATATAATGGAACACACGAAAAAAGATGATATGGGTGACCCCGGAAACATTACACCGATACGATCAACACCACAAACAAGTGGTATCGGCCACAAATCTAGTGGTCTCCGAGCTTGACAAGGAAATAGAAAAAATCCTCTCTTCAAAAGTTAACGACAAGTCTAAAAGGACTGTATATCAACAAGTGCTACAGTTCTATCAGCCCTTTAGTCAGCACCATCCTCCAGCTGAAAATACTGCTACAAACACCTCTGAAGTGTCTGTACTTCCCATCTCTGCTGTACGCAATACTGTCCCAGTATTTGCACGTAAAAAAGCTGAACTTTTACTATAACATATTAGTTCCTGAGGTGGTATCTCTTGGGACGCAAAAGGAGAAATGAGTGTGCACGATACGCCTCTCCGTGGTACCAAAATCGTGGATTTAGTCAATGATCTGGTCAGTGCAAGAAGACACAGCGAACAGTCGGGGTGGCAAGAGTTTCTCACGGCGCTCCAAAAAATAAACGTCACAAAAGTATTTGTAGTAAGCCCGAAACGTTTGCACCTATTAGAGATCCAACGACCGTACCCCAACAACTTACACCGTCGCAACGCCCTATGAAGAAGAAACTGAAAACAGTGAACGAAAACAGGTGGCTGCTATTCCTAGCTTAATGGACCGTTTAACCGACCTCTACAAAGGCCCTTCTCAAACTGCAGGGTTTGCAGAGGTGGCGTCGCTCATAAAGGCATCAAAACTAGTTCCAGCCAAATTACGAGAATAGCTTCGTGCACAGGACGCTTATATGTTATACAAACCTATGATAGAAAAGTTTCCACTCAACAAGTACCTGGTGTCAAACATTTACGATATCTGGCAAGCTGATCTCAACGATATGCGAAGTCTCAGCAAATACAACGACGATGCCGTGTACTTGCCCACCATCATTGACGTTTTTATCAAGATGGCCTGGGCGAGTACGTTTCCCTCCAAGACGGGAGCGTCGTGAAGGACGCCTTTAAGCACATTTTCAAACAAAGAAGTTGTATACCTCTAAGTTTACAGACGGACAAAGGAATAATGTTCACGGCACGTCTAGTCCGGAAATTTCTCACTAAAGAAGGCGTGTATTACCACACCACCCATAATCCGGACGTGAGTGCAAGCATCGTGGAATGATTCAATAGAATTCTGAAAGGGCGCATTTGGTGCTATTATACAAAAAATAACACGTATCGCTATGTGGACGTCCTCCAAGATCTCGTCAACGCTTACAATGGCACAAAAAATTACCGTATAAGGATAGCACCTGTATACGTTTCAGAAACCAATGTTCTTCAAGTCAGAGATAATCTTTACGGAAAGCGGCACCCAAATTCGAATAGTAAGCCAAAACACAAAGTCGGTGACATGGTGCATATTATCAAATCTAAAATGCTGTTTGAAAAGGACTACGAGAGCAATTGGAGCGAGGAAATTTTCAAAGTCACTAGTTTCGTGTTGCGACAACTGGTCGTCTACAGATTAACCTATCTTGACTGCGAGGAAGTGAAGGGAACGTCTTACGAACACGAATTAAAACGCGTATGTCTTCCCGAAACTTTTAAAGTTGATAAAATACTACGTGTCCAGATTAAAGGCGTCATATATAAAGTGTACTGTAACGGGCTAAACCAGTTAAGCCCATTTTCAACCCTAAAATTTGAAGCAATTAATCATGGGTAAAATACATATACATATTATTCTTCCCTGATCTACATACAAGTTTTGTAATACATAGATGTCTGTGTTACATACCAACGTCTTAGATACTTCATGGAACAACTCCGATCCCATCAGAAGCGATACCGTCAGAATGGTGGGCCGACCGTGCCATTCAATTATATCGCACTTAACCGGTCCGAGTTTCTTGATTAACTGAAGATGGCACTCAACCAGCTCTATAGGCGGAGTCAACCTTCCAGAACCCTTTAGATGGTTGGTCGATCACCCCCTCTTCTCGTCCGTCCCAGCATACACTGCGTTTGACCATTATAAAGCTCCATGCTTCGTTTGACAATGATATGATTGCTATTATTCAAATTCTCCTAGACAGTCGTCTCCTAACAAACTTAGTATACATCCAGCGGTGATCAAGATGTTCTCGCCGAGGGACCGACCGGACCGTAGAAAGTAACCTGGACTTCGATAGATCAATAAAGGAATCAGGAATAGCCTGTACCATGGCTGGACTCACATCGTAGTCTTTAGGAAATATGAGTTTAGAGGATTAGCCTATTATATAACTTAATGTCTGTTGTAAGTTTTTCTATTTAATGATATCCTCTCGCGCTTCACGCGAGTTTCCTGCTGAGTCTTTGGACCAGCAGTTTCAATGGGAGTGAGTCCCACACCTTAACCCGTATGACTATTTTGCAATCATTGTGGTGGCTAGCCAGGTGAGAGATAGTGATGATTGTTCAGGGCCTTGGGGCGGGGTCTAGTTAGGCATAATTAATTCATGTTGTACACCGCTTGGGTGTTCAACTTGTGGGCTGCTTCAGCCTTTCTGGTACGGCTCGCAGTATCTAATATTTTATGTTTGATTTATGTTATACACCGTTTGGGTGTTAAATATGTGGGCCGTTTCAGCCTTTCTGGCATGGCTCGTGGTATATAAATTTTGTCTTTAATTCGCATTGCTGGCCCTCTTTTTTGGGGTGACCAACAATTGTATTATTATTGCCCTACCGGCCTAGACCAATGGGTCCTGTGCCAGCCTAAGAAATGGTAATAGCCGAGAACACAGACCTTGAACTTGCCCGATAAAATTGTCTGCTGAAAAGTTCCATGTTAATGTATCAAGCAGACGGATTGTTAATAGCTTTTCTGATCTGTTATCTTACAGCTAATGGGTACGTCACGCCATGTTTACTTTTGTCTCTGTGCAGCAATATAATAGGTAACTTGACGCACTCAAGTTTATAGACCATACTAATTGAGATGGTGTTTCCAAGATGTAATGTGTACCTAGTTCTGCCTTATGATTAATTAAATTTACATTCTTCAAACTTACCCTCTTCTTGCTATTTCTTATATTGATATATGTATGTTACGTACCACCTATACCCCGGATGGTACAGTACGTGCTGTGGAAAGCTTACCCCACCAAGTTTAATGCTTAGATTCCTGCCAGTTATGTCAGTGTCCTACCATGAAAGACCAGTTTTACATCACTTTGCTAAGTGACATCTCTATGGGATATTTCCCGAAAAATACCCTCGCAAATTTCACCATGCAACTACCTTACTGACTTACACTCGACGGACAATGGGAAGTCGCTCTCACCGAATTCAAATATCCATGTTCTTTCACCACCGAACCTGATGGCCAAACTATTGTATGGTACAAATGGGTGAAAGCTAACGGCGTGAACAAATATTCAAAGATCACATCCCACCTGGAAATTACAGCACTATCCATGAATTAGTCTAAGCCCTAAATGAAGTAGAGGCGTTTAAAGGGGATTTTGGAGTTGTATTCAAGTACACAAACCCTAACAAAAAAGTGGATATTGTTTATTCTTCACCAAATATACAGCTGCTGACTCTATCTAGTCAACTAAGTCTACAGCTTGGTCTCGATCCTAAGACTAATCTGATCAAGGTCCACAGGTCGCCCTCACAAATGTGCATCTACACATATATCGTCGATCCTCAGACCATGGGTGACATTGTGGCACCGCTTTTACGTATCGTCAGTATAAACAACACAAACTACCTCTACGGCAAACATAAGACAGTTAGTTATACTCCGTTGCACTACGTGCCCGTACTTAGAAATGAAATTGAAAGCATGGAAATCAATATAAGAACAGACACGGGCGAACCTGTACCATTCGAATTTGGAAAAGTGTGCGCGAAACTTCAGTTTCGACGCTGCTCAACATGAACTGTCCCTACCAAAGATACTACGTCAACCGGGCTATAATAGGAATATATTCGATCTACCACGGTTTTCCCTATCAACGCGCACATGGAATAATAAGTTTTTTCAATGGCCTTTATAAGAGCGTTTTACCGTTGCTGAGAAGCAGTGCTAAAGCCATTGGAAAATAGGCGCTTCATATGGATATCAAAGTTCTCTCCAACGTCGCCAATCAGCGTGGTCCTTTTAAATATTTCCTACGCCATCGTGTCGGTGAGGCTGGAATAACGCTGAAACTCAAAACTAAGCAGAAGATCGATACACTGATGAACGGCTCAGGCTATAAAGGGCGTCGTAAGAAGCACCGACATCAGTATTCTGTCGTTGCCCAACGTAAAAACGTCAAGAAAGAAGTGGGGAGATATTTTCATTTGAAATGTGGTTTCTACACACCCAGTCCTGCGAGTGTGTCAGCAGTGAGCTCGATCTCTTTTCAATCCCACCCACGCAAACCAGTCTTGAAAGTGGACAATGTATTCAGTAAAAATCTGTATCTTCCCTCACCGATGATTCGCCCATCGAATTTACCGTTACTGGTCAAGGCAAGTTCTATATTGACCTTTCACAGACGCTCTATCTCAGATAGGCCATCATGGAAACCAACGGGAACACTTTCACCAAGGTGGAGCCAATCGCTCACGTCAACAACTGATTGCATTCGTTATTCACACAGGTAGATGTGTTTTATAAGAAAAAACTAGTCTCTCTACCCAGCAACACGTATATCTAGAGAAAGTAAATTGAGACGCTGCTCAATTATAACAGTGAATCCAAATGAACACATTTGACTTGTGGTCTGTGGTTCACAGACAACCCCAGAAACTTTGTGGAAGTTAACGCTGGTAACAAGGGGTCTGAAATTAATCGCAGTCTCACTGTATAAAGTAAGATGGTGGATCTTTTGGGGTATCTACACATTGATATGTTTAACCAAGAGAAATACCTTTTGAACGGCACCGAACTCAGAGTGATGTTGGTCCTTTCCCAGAGACGGTTTTGGTCTTATGGCCATCCCTGAATTCCTCACTTTAAGGTTTACATCGTTGAAGCCTGTCTTAGTGTAACGTGTCTAAGTATCACCTTCTATACTGTTGGAACATGCCAAAGTATTAAACTTCAGTCCCGCAAAGTATCCCATTACCCACGTGGAAGTAAAATACCCACTACTCCAAAGGGTGAGCAAGGGAAATAACTGTACAACGTATTCACGAGACAGTTACTCAAACGATGCATCGTGAGATTTGTATCAAACGCTGCGTTCAATGGAGACACCAACAAGGGCCCGTTCAACTTCCAAACCTACGGCATGAACCATTTCTCGTTGTACGTGGACGGGGAACAAGTCCCGTCGAAACCATTACAGCCCGATTTTTCGAACGGAAACTATGTCATGTCCTACCACACATTGTTTTCTGGAACGGGCATCCATTTCATGAACGAAGGTAGCGACATCACACGGGAAACCTTACCTAAGGAATATCATCTCATGGCTTTTGATATCACACCTAATCTGTCCAACCACATGGAATCGCATTGGAAATTGACGAGGCATGGCTCTCTTGGCATAAAAGTGAGCTTCACCAGAGTTCTCACCTAAGCCGTCAACTGCATCGTTTACGGGGAGTTTGGCAATATCATCACCATCAATAAGGACAGAAACGTCGTGACTGATTTTGGGAGTAATATTAGCGATTTCTCGCTCCTTACCTCGTCATTTAAATCACGGACGTCATTGTAGATTTCCAGAGCTTCATCGATGAAAGCAAAGAGTTTATCGTCAAGGAACTGTGTGTTTCATATGTATGTGGTACATTACTTCAACATTGGGTGTTAAACCCCTTAGGGCATCGAGGAACTCTAAGCCGCTGCTAAAAAGCAAGCTGACTATATCGACAACAAACTGTATGGTATTCCCTGGGATAGCAGTGATGTGGATTACAGCCTGCTCGAATCCCTCATCTCCCGTGCCACAGCCCACGCAGAGACCATTTACGTCAAGGGGGCAGAAAATAAAAAATGTCTAGCCAAATACACGCCTACACCTGTCGTAGATCTGTACGACAGAAGTTGTTCGTCTTTGAAAACACTTAAATTAGGCCGCACCATGTACATGGCACATAATTCTGTTAGTAATATCTGTTCAGCCTCCATCGTTTGGTTACTTTCAGATTAAATTATTGAAGATTGACACGCACACCATACGGCGTGTGCTGAAAACAAACCTTTGGTTCCGTTCTTTACGATCGGATATTTTCCCTGTTAATCAAATACACGCAAGAATTGCGCGACCTGCCAATCTTGTCATCAACATGAATAACACTAAGCCTGGGACACATCGGTTCGCCATATTTATCGACAAGAATGGGGTGGAAGAATACTTTGACAGTTATGGTTTTCCACTCCTTATAAAGTCACATATGGTATTTATATGCAAAAACACTTCCCGCGCGTCTCATAACACGATAAAACTTCAGACGTTTGTGGCCATTACTGACTCATGTACCTTCTCTATCACACCCAGAACATTCCAATGAAAACTTTCCTATTCCTATTCTTACCCACCAATTATACAGTCAACGACGCTAAGGTGTTGAGATATTACAACCCATTTTTAAATATGCTCGGGTCCTGCCTTCCCTCAAAAGGCTGCGTCTAATCAGCGAACGCATGTCTTCCCCTATAAAAGGGGCGTCCCGATATCATGCCTGCTATAATCACGACAGTCGTCGAACTGATCAAACATCATGGAAGGTCAAGACGTTTACATACACAAAGTAAAGCCGGTAAAGCCGCTCACCATCACCAGTATTTTCAACACTTTGCTTCCGCTCGATGCAGTCGACGTCAAACGTGCCACCGTCGGCATGAGTGTCAAGAACAACTTTACGCCCTATGCCCAGCTATAAAAATGCGGAGGGAATTGTGCGGTATTTACCCGTATAGAGTGGCAAGTACTGTGTAACTACAAAATGGTCATATCTAAGTTTTTCAGCAACACGCAGCCTACTCAGAAGATTAGTCTGACTAATCATGAAATCTTTCTGAGACGCATGTGCGGTGACCGTATAATCACATCAGTGAGAAACAAGACGCTGGACTCAAACGGGTCAGCTATCTAGCACCTAGCTGGGCGCGTCTTTGTGAGGAGTGGGACCTCATCGACGTCGCCGTTGACCAACGGTATATGTGGTTGACACCCATCGCACGATATTGCAACGATTTGATCAACACTTTCGTCGTGGATGTATGCGACACGCTAACAGAATCAGCGGATGTCAACGATCTCGAACAACCTATAGTGGAAACACACATCATAAATCTGGATATTATCAGTGCTGCCTACTATACACGTCAAGTAGTCAATTTAGACTATTACATGTTGGATTGTGAACTAAAAATTATTTTACTAACATATCTAAGAGACACTGTAGGAAAATGTATGAACTAATATATGCGTCACTCCTGTAAAAGTGTATAATACATATTATTTATTTCTGTGAAACCTTTATTGAATAATAATTTTTTTTTTGTAATATCGTGTCTTATTCACGCAAAGCCTGTTTGTCCCAACGTGTAGGGTAACCAAATATGAGTCTCGACTTTTCGAGCCACTAAACTGGCGCCAGGGTTGCAATTATGTCACCGGGATAAGCTCTTTACCATATTGATGGGGGAAGATGACGGGGGATGGTTGCGATACTAAAATAGATTAAGAGTCTTGCGACAGGGACCCATTGCTCCCACTCTACACTAAACGGCCGTCAGGAGAGGTTCCTTCTGCGTGCTCCCGCCCTCACTGGCAGGGAAGGATGCGGACCGCTGCCCTGACGCCTGAGACTACACGCTCCCTACAGATAAATAAAAAACTGCCACACCAATAAATATATAAAAAATTCCCACACCAATAAATAAATAAAAAACTTCCACCCCTATAAAAACTCCTACACAAAGCCCTCAGCCCTGGGTCAAAAAATCAAATGGGCCATGCAATAAAAACTAATGGGGCACACATAAGATCAAATGAGCACACATCAAAAATCAAATGGGACAGGAGCGAACTAGTTTGGACCTGAATAAGACCCCTACACCAATACAACACCTACCCACCCCCACCCCACGACAAAAAAAACGCTGGCATCATAATACACACTCTCCCCCCACCCAAATTTTTCTGAAACCCCTCCCCCCATCTACTATGTCACTATACTTACGTAAAACCTTTTTTGAGTCCCAGTTTTATATTTTATAATTTTATTTTAAAGAATTAATGTCCTCATTTTTATGTTTGGACCAATAAAATAGATCGATATTGGGTCCACAAGGGTCAACACTTCGTATTAAAATTTCGGCTTCAAACTAAAATTTTAACATTTTATTAGGTAAGCATCAAATAGCCAAAGCTATTATTTATGCTTTTAGTGAGGATTACTCCATCTAGATATCATATCATGAAAATTGAAAAATGACACCTGAACACGAGAATCGAACCCGGGACCTTTGACTAAGTACGCCAACGCTCTACGACTGAGCTATCCAGGAATCGTCCCGTGCTAAGGGTCATTCTTCACTCATATTTTAAGACAGAGTCTATGATGGACGTGCGGAAGTCATCGGCTACAAATGAGTGATTTTATTAAGATCACGAGCTATCAGATAACACAGCCACCTTAGACGCGATAGTTGGTTTAATGCAGCCACTGATAAAATTATTATAATTGTAAGGGATGCCATATTTAAGAATCAAATATCCAAAGCTATTATTTATGCTTTTAGTGAGGATTACTCCATCTAGATATCATACACTGAAAATTGAAAAATGACACCTGGACACGGGAATCGAGTATCTCCTTTAGTGTTCGAAAAATATTTTTATATATATGGTTTGAAGGTTATTGGTCTTATAAAAATATGTTTCAAATAATAAATTTGTACTATAAATAACCTTACATATTTGAAATGATAAGTAAGTTCATATCTCAAATAGTTTCGTAGATATGATAAAAACAAATGAGAATTTACGCATCAGACCGGAACCCTTAAAGTCATTTTGCCGAAATATTGAGAGTAGCCATTTTGTTTGCAATATTTATTAATATTTTGAAATGAAATTTAATCAAAATTGTTGGAGCCGATTTTAAGTAATTCGATTTGTTTTTATCTTTTTGTCCTTCAGTAAACTACCATTAATTTTAGGGTAAGATATCTAATTCCAAAAAACCCCTCGGGCAACCGTATGAAAACCCTAGATAACAAGTTTCAGCCCGTTCAGTAAATAAGTTTAGGCTCTAGTTGGAGGTACAGACAGATATACAGTCAGACAGACGAAAGTTCAAAAAACACTTTTTCGGATTTCAGGGATCATGAAACGTCGAAATTTATCAAAATCTCAAGTTCGTTTTTTTTTTTTTTACGATCACAATACGTTCTCTACCTGTCTGATTTATCGAGAAAGTAAAAATAGTGTATGTTGTATAACGAAATTTTCTTGTATAGTTTTCTGTACATTTACACTTAATGTTTAACTTATTTACTACATGTTCAAACTATATTTTGAATGGATTGAGAGAGCTAGACATAAATACGTAGAATAAAGTTATTTTTCGTATCTTAAAATATTGAAACTTTTTTTTCAATAAGGCAGACCTCAAACAGTTTTGATATAGTACTAAACATTCCTACTGATAGATATTATTCTAAATAATCCTAATTAACATTTCAGGTTGATTTAATTAGACTTTGACACTCATAAATTTGTTTTTTCTGCAACATTATATACGCCGCTCTTAATACTTGTTACGGAAACACTCACGGCCTGCTTTCTAGCGGTAAACCTGGTACTAGTAGCAGCTTCTGGTGGGATTGTGTGTTAATCTCCCTGGCGATCAACGCTTCACTTGCCTAGTCCAGAACTCAGCAGAAAAACCTCTCAACTACTACACAAAATATATTATCATATCGGTGGCTTACAAATCTCGCGTAAGCTAATAATAAACAAACATATTTGAAGCTATGCATTAGAATGCTGAATCCTGACCAAATATCTTCTACGAATGCAAATTACACAGTTCCATCCATCTAATATTCTCACAAGACAAGATAGTTTATTTTTTAAATGCTCCAGCACGTTTTGCAATGTTGCAATGCAACAAAGTAACGACCTTAGTTTTACTAGAATTATCTTTGTATCCAAGTGCCTTTCTAAGGTGGAAGTCTGGGGGATCCGGACCTCCTGGGATTAACTGGACACCACCTGAATTTATTGGACGTCCCCTTAAGGGGTTCCACAAATACATACAAAACCTATTGTTTAAGTTTTTTTACTCTTACTACTGTTTTAATAATTTTATATCATCAACCAAATGTTATTTAATGAATATTTTAATATTCACCTTAAAGATACACCTTGTAAAAGTACCGTTTGTAAAATAAGCTCTGTCAACATTTCAAATACTGTATGTTTTTTCTCATACATTCATATGGTATTGAAAAACGAAGGACTTTTCTTGGAATTAGCCGAGTAAGTGGGGTCAGAGAAAATTAGGCAAATATTTTTGCTATCAGCGATAAGATCCTACTTGAGGAATCACCCTAAGAAAAGAGCAGCTCAAATAACAGAACAACTGTCAGAAATGGAGTTTGTAGTTTATGTAGGTAGGCTTACTACCTTCACCCACCCATTATCTCAACATACCCGCTTACTCAAAATATTATTTACTAGCTATGAAAAGTTTGAAATAAAGGGCAGGGTTGGAAAGGTCCGGACCCCCCCAAGAATTTGTTAGCGGACATCCATAGAAAAATAAGATTTCTACGCCCTTGTTTGTATCTAGTTCCTTATATATATCCAAATTCAAACAATGGTTTTATCAAATATATTGTTTTGAAATGGAGAATATTTAGTGGCTAGTCAGGTTTTTTTCTCTTTTATTTAACTTTTTAAACCATTTTCTATGCCTGTGGGATTTTTCTGACAATGTTATTTCTGCCTACACATGTTAAAAACCCTCTTCAGATCTGGTTACCTACCATTGATCTTAGAGGCATATTTGGCATTTTACTTCTCTTTGTATTTAAGTTACTTAGAGTATACAATTCTTTAACTTAACAATATTTATTTATTGATAACATTTAAAAATCTCTTTGCAAAGATCACAATAAAGCCTTATTCGAGGACACAGGTGGGTGTACGACGAAATTGGCCTAATAACTTCCAAGTTTAGGCCAAATGTGTGAAAACACTTCTTCTAATAAAAAAATTGTACTGCACGTCACAATTTAGTTATATAATCATTTCCTTTACTTTAGAAATTAAGATAAAAGATTCCATTAAACTATCTTAAGATTAATTTCCTAATAAATAATTCAATGACAAAATAAAACTATTTTAGTTGATAAAAACGTTTTATTAGTGTTAGTCCTTCTATACGTTTCGCCTTGTATTGTAGATTCCTTCAGCCTTATAATTTTTCTGGCCACACTCAAATGCTTATCATGTTTATCAGATATCACTTTACACAAGCAAAGAAAGAATGCAAACTTATTAATTTGTTTTCTTTCCTATACACCTGATTTGGCATGATGGAAAAATTATAATGTATAATAGACTTGATCCCATATTGACAATTTCTCTATTTTAAACCAATTTTAAGTTGCTAGGCGATTGTTTGTGAGATCTAGACTTCTTTAGTTACAAAAAGGGTATAAAGCCCAACCTATTAAATCGTACTTACGTAATGTTTCGTACTCAAAAACGAGCAAGGTACTTGGGTATGTAATTTGCTTTAAAAATGGAAAGGGTAGTGGTAAATATTAACATTATTAAAATAATTCAGAATATTAATTAGACTAATTTTTTAGCTCTTTGTATTTCCAGGGAGCTTAGTGTGCTGCGGCTGGCACATCAGTTTCTCTTTAGCAAGGTTGACCTAACAAAGTAGGTGCCTAAAGAAGGGGGAAATATTATGGTACACTCGCCTCCCTACCCTTTTCATCTCCTATTCAGTACTCTTTAACAATTTGTTTTGATTGTTTTATTTTTGCATGAACGAGTAATGGCAAGGAATGCAAAATTTCACTGCCACACTTTCAAAAATACGCTGCGTATCCTTATCTTGAGCTAGTTCAATCCGGTCCCCTTAATGACACCCTATCTCTTTTCAGATCCATTCTACTGTTATCCTCCCATCTGTGTCTAGGTCTTCATATGGGGCTTACCAGTCAATACCTTTTAATAAACCGATAATTATCTTACCTTAAATTATGATATATTGAGATATATATAAAATTAAATGCATTTTAAATGTTACGTAGCCCTTGAGCTATCTTCACGTATCCTGGAGGTACGTGTACCCAAGATTGAATTCCACTGGAGTAAAAGATGTCAGCCGAGAAGGATACTGCTAGGGCTTGTACTTTTTACGTATCTTTGGACTGTTCAAGAAGCAAGAAGAAGAAAACCGTGGTTGGTTCGTTCAGTGCTTCAAAAAGTTTATATTATGTGAATAAACTTCTGTCAAAACTAATAAGAGTAATAATAATAATGATGATAATAATGTGCGTCTTGGCTACATCATTCGTAGCCCAGTTTGTGAAAAGATTAGCCCGTTATAGTGTACCATTGATCATTGGACGCCCGAATATACTAATCATACATCCTTTCCGTGGAGGCTCCTTCCATCTCCCGATGATATGAGATGACACTGATAGTGAGTATGAGGGTGTGGAACCAGTGGAAACACTTCACCTTAACTTAAACCTAACTAACCAAACCCTGATGACCATTGGGGTAGTTCCCCTTTCGGTTAAAATACCCAAGGTATCAACCAGAAATCAAACCCAGGACGCCTAGGTTCGTAGCAAGGTGCACTGACCGCTACATCATGGGACCGGCTTCTGACAAAACTGAAGTTCAAAGGCAGCAGTGGTTTTAGAAACATTACTCGCATATCTCCAACAGATGTTGAACTTATTTTACAAATGGATAGTGAACGACTGGTCTAGCCCGTGATGGCCCACGTTTTTGTTGTCAACAATGTTGGCCAGGGCCAGCCTTAGGAGTGTGCAAACGGTGCGACCGCTCAGGGTTTCTTTATTTTGGGAGGTTTATTGAACGCGTGAAGCGAGTTCTCCGTTTTAACTCTACTGATTTGCATATGTTTGTCTCTGTTGAATATGTCTCACGATACATTTTGAACCCACTTACCGATTTAATTCAAACTTAGCACAGTTGTTCATTGTATCTTTAAACAAATCACTTTCATTGTGGAAGAAAATGTAACCAGGGTTTGGGGAGAAATCAACCATTAAATATATAAAACACGTCTTCTAGCATTAATTATCACAATGTATTTATCTTTTAGGGCATTTCTCTGATACCTTATATGACTGAAAATTGGTATTAAAACTGTAATAATACTAAACAAAAATTTATTTTTTAATTTTTGGGACTGGGTTTAGTGGCGAGGCAGATAATTTGGAGCCCCACGGCTGATAAGAGTGTCCCTGATGTTGGCAAACACGTAAACCATGTGATTTGTAACCAATTTGAAATATACACAACAATCATGTTTTCCTCTTTTAGAAACACAAAGGACAATGGAAACTCAAACAAATGTTTAGAAACATTACTCTGAAATATAGCACTTATTTTTATTGATTAAACTATGACCTTATATTATAAGCTCTATCGTAGTAGAATGATGCAAGATAAACTTGCTACTTTACAGGGAAAATGAAGAATAAATAGTTTTTATTTTCATCCAAACAATTTGATAATCCTAACATCCTCGACAATTTGAGGTTTGGATTAGCAATATCTTGCTGTGTAATATATATTGTTTTCAAATAAATAATTTTTACAATCAGATGAATTAAAAAATTCCTGTTGAATTATTTTACCTTACCTTGTAAATGTTTTTAATACTTGAATTTCTATATAGCTAACTTATTTCTATTTCAACAGATTTTGTTGATTATTATTATTTTATTTTTTTAAGTTCTGGTTTGGAGACACTCATGACAGAAAATGAGCGCTATAAACCCGTTCTGTTTATTGTTCTGTTTAGTGTTCTATTTCTGACTATTTTATGCTTGACTCGTTATTTATTTCGTCATGTCTGTCATTACTCGTAATGCTTGAAGCATTCAACTAGTGGATATATGTTAAGGCTGCCCTAGGTAACTTCTGTGCCCAGGTGGGATTGCGTTATGGTGCTCCGATAGGAGGAGCTATGATGTTGGGGGATCATTTTCATATCATGTCCAGATTACATTAGATTAGAAGTTGTGAGGCTTAGACACTATCTTCGAATCACGCCCAGGTTACGTTAGGTTAGGTTTGTGCTCTGTTTGGTGCATCCCTCGAGCTGGTGCCCCATGCAGCCACCCAGTTCACCCAAACCTTAAGCCACCCTTGTGTATGTTAGTTTATCATTTTATTGAAAATTATGGGTAATACAAAGTAAGGAAAGTGCAAATATAAAATAAATTGTGAGACCAGAACCTTGTAAGTAATATGGTTATTCTTAAGTCTTTGTAAGGTGCAATATATTCGCATATTTTATTTGAACGATAAAAATAAGTGAGATATGGCAATGCTTTGCCTTTGTGAGAGGTTTTTTAATTTAATACGTAGATACATTAATTAATTGGTGCGTTATCGGTCGAAGTAAATGTAATTTGTAGCCCTCAAATTCGAGAGAGGTCATCTTGCCTCTGGCTTAAGACCATGAGTATTGTAGCAATTCAATGCAACGTTTTAGAAGTAGAGGTATAAATTTCCACTATTCTGATTGTTGTAACTTTAGTCAATCCTTCCAACGGGAGAAATATTGGTAAATCACAAATATATTTTTGAAATTAGTCATGGTTTTGTTACGTGTGGAAAACCAGCTCATTTTTCTCAAGGTGTATTTAATCAGTGTTTTTTTGGAAATAAAGCTAATGAAAATTGAGTGATCTGTATAAATTATAAATACATAATTTTAATTAACTTATCTGTATGTGAGAGCAGAATAATGCCAAATTTAATACACTATTTAAATCTAACGTTTTAGACAGAACTCTTAGTAAATGCAATAATAAAATATTATGCTAACAAATTGTTAGCTATGACCAGCATATTGATACATTTCTTTGGTGTGAATATTGACATGCCACAAAAAATTGTACTTGACCTGAATCCCTAATTTTAAAACTACAAGCAAACTTACTAAAGATTGTGAATAATGGCGATAAAAAGACAATCCAGATAAGATAGTTATAGCTGTAACATCTATATTACAACCTTGAACTTGTCAATCACCACGTGAACCAAGGTGACGCAGTGAGGCTCATCAAACACGAACAAATGAAAGCAGAGCAGTAACAGTTCGACAACCCGCATGACAACCAGTCAGCTCGACAAATTGAACGATGATCTGATAAAATAGAAGAGAGATTGCTGTTATTAGGTTACAAAGATGGATAATGGTGTGACTGATAAATATATGGTTAGTATAAAGACAAGTATTTACCAGCCACCACCAGCTGAACTAGTGAAAACAGGTATATGGAAAATGCATATATTGTTTACCATAAACCAACGATTTTATGCAGCTTTATACAGGAAGGGTGTAGTTTGAACACATTCTTATTAAAATGATAAGCCGCAACATGATAAGCTACCCTCCAAAACAAATCAAAAATACATTGCTAAAATTGGAAAGGGTAAGTGTGCAACAACATTCATATTCCTAGACCAAATATGGCAACTGATCATATAGGTTAGCTTTGAGCAATAAATATAGGCTACCTTTTATTTAGAGGTGTCGGACTAAGCTCAGTTTTATGTTAATTTTATCCCATTCTATGCAATACACGGGAAGTAGTTTGGAATATAGTGCATGATTGAGTCAGGTAGTATTTAAATGTGTATAATAAACCTCAATTTATTGGTTACAAAGAAAACTAAAGATGGGAGAATATGTTTGGTTAGGTGATGGGTCAACAATATATTGGCTATGATTAAAAACTCTACTGCACCAATAGAAATGTTATGCATCGTGTTGAGGGCTGCAGGTATCTATCGTCTATAGAGTTGATGGCATCACTATGGCAGATAGCATTAAAAATAGAGTCAAGGACATGTAAAGCGTTTATATATAATTTTAATTTTTCATATGTATTTCCTGTGTCATTAAGTAAGATTTTTAATAGGACTATAAGCATTACCGTGGATTGATTTTTTTTTATCATTGATATTAACAATATTGTATGGGTAAAATAGAATATTATAATCATATATTTATAAGCATTATACTTTTTATAGTATGGCATATGACTGGGAGGGATATTACATCCAGGTTGGGTCACCTGTATGTAGACTATTAGCCATTCTGGTGGCACAGAACGTTGCACAAGGTACTCCATAGGAGATTGTCTACATGCCGTACCCGTAATGAGATGATGTGAGGATGGTTCTTATGGAGTTGCGGAGCCGGGGTGAGTGTTAACCTAACTTAAGTATTATTAACCAAACCCTGGTGACCGTTGGTATCATTCCCCTTATTTAAAATTACCCACGGTACCAGCTGGAAACCGAACCTGGGACCCCTAGGCTCGTAGCCAGATGCACTGACCACTACACAATGGGGATAGTTAGCATTGTATTATGCTTCGATTAGTGTTGAAGCGTTTCCAGGAAGTATGGCATCAATATTATCTTGAGGCACATATATATTAACAAAATAGTAGATTTTACCGTACATTCAAAATACTTCAACATGTAGCCTACGTACATATTATGGTCCTAGTCCTAGGACAGTGTGTCTTATAACCTCGTGGTTTATAGTTGATATTTCATTTTGTACCCTGCAGCTATTTGAAGTGGTGGGACGATAAAAAGGTAAAATCTGCTAAGGTATATGGCGTAGGTGGTGAGCTCAAGTTAGTTTCCTGTACAAACAATAGCTTATGTTAGCTCTTACACGTTTTGAATATACAGAAAGCATGTACTGTTTGCCATCACTGTGTAGTCCCTGTGCAATTAGAGTGAGAGCACAAATCATGCAAAATAAATCAAAACAGAAACACTATACTATTATATTAATTAATCGTTAACTATTTTGAACTTAATAATCTTCTTCTTGCAGTGACTTTATCAAACTCAATAAGAGTCGCCTTAAATTGTGACATTGAACATCGGACAGCGAATCCTTCAAACTTTTTGTTAGATCCTTTGGTTTTGAACACAAAATGCCATTGCAGCAACGTTTCTAAAACTACTTTTTCTTTTAAACTAGAAAATATTTCTTTATTAAAAGGATATTGTTTGTCTTTAAAATTGAACCTCTGGATTAGTTCATCAAGAGTCGAAGCATCTTTGACTTTTAAATTTTCTGCTCGTGATCTTAACGCAAATGTTGTGACATAGTGGACCAATGATCATTGGAGTCATCATTATTTTCTAGCTTTACATCTTCCTCACTAGCATCCGATGACTCTTCAAGAACATTAATAAATTCTTTTCTACCAATAAAGCTGCACGTGCTTATACAATTATTAATATTATCGATAATAGTTTCAATTTCATTATATATAGCGTTGGCCAACAGTCGTAAGACTTAGACAGGCCAGTATTGAAAAGTACACAAGTACCTTACAAACACGTATAATACCAAAATAAATCAAACAATAATAGCTATATAATGATAACAATAATAATTGAATAGGCCTAAATAATTATTTATTTTTTCAAAATTTCTGCCAAAATTTAAAAATCATGTTATTATATTAAAATAATTAAGGTCCGTTTTAAAAGTGTATTATTATAGTCATTAGCTAATAGTAAAATTACTTATTGCCTTGCAAGTAAAGCAAATGCGTAAAGGTAATTTAAACAAAATGGGACAACCGTTGTCCCAAATTTGTCGTCAGAATAGATATTTAAATAAAGAATACGTTTAGGTATGCTATTGAGTACCTTTGGGTGTTTCATGTTTGTTCAAGGAACCATTGATAAATTTTAAACTATTATGAGGCTACACAAACACAGTATTATTAACAAAAGGGCTAGAAAGGATTCTGTTAAGCAACTGCCTCCAGCTCAATTATTAATACCTTACCTATCCAATTAAAGACATATGACAGCAATTTGCGATAACCAGTGTAGATTTGCACTCAAACGTCTTTAAATTAGCCATATAAAGTGATCTAATTGAATCGTTATATTAAACAGGATTCCAAATTCCCTTACAACAACAAACGTTCATTCTCTTTTAAAACTGTTCTATAAATGATAGAGTGGGATAATTTGTCTTTTGGGTACTTGATTTGTTATAGTTGCATTTAACAATCTGTTAAGTATAGTAAATTTTAAGTATAGATTGTTTTGAAAACGATTAAATGAAGCCAGTTCAAATATATATATATATATATATATATATATATATATATATATATATAAATGTAGACTATTAATAATTTAAGAAGCATTCAAAATGTGTGTGATACCACAGGTTTAATATTTAAAGAATACCATATATACTCGTATGACCTATACCATAATGATTATTTTATTTCTGAAAAATATAACACTTATAATACTATGCTAAAAATATATTTTCTATTTTTTCATCG
This sequence comes from Timema cristinae, assembly GCA_039000515.1. Classification (NCBI taxonomy): domain Eukaryota; kingdom Metazoa; phylum Arthropoda; class Insecta; order Phasmatodea; family Timematidae; genus Timema; species Timema cristinae. The sequence continues at coordinate 50,109,487 of JBCFYV010009882.1, forward strand.
TGTTTTACCTTAGCCTAATACTATCACCAAGTGAAATAATTACAGAGGAATTTTTACAATATTTGATTAATTAAAATGGCAGTTTAGCGTAGAGTTAGAGCATCTGTTAGATTGACTCCAACATATATATTTATTTTGCCATTTTTCTAAACCGAGTGCTCATCACAAGCCATTATATGTTTAAGCAAGGTAGATTACGGTGGGCAGGACATGCAGTGCAATTGGTGGTAGACTCTAGAACCATGTTCAGGGTATTGACTGGTGAACCCAATGGGAAGATATCATTGGGAAGACCAAGACGCAGATGGTAGGATAACTACAATAGATTTTTTGACCTGTTCTTCACACAGGTAACCAGCATCAAGATATATAAAATTAGGACGTTCAACTTATGGCTGATATCATTTTCATAGTTTATCTGTGTACAATCTTAAAATAACTATGGCAATCTCAAACCAATTAATAGATTTAATCAAATCTTTGAAACCAAATATTACTAAGTATACAAACTGAGTGCGCAAATGAATGCAAACCATTTGCAAGGCAATATTTACCTAAGAACGATAATAGTAGAGCTAAATGAAGTGATATAAATTGTTACAGAAATATATTGCCAAATAAGAACATCACATTTCACCAAAGAGCATAAATGAAATTATATACTCTGTTATAAAAACATATTAAATACAAAACATCATGATTTTTCAAAAAAGATCATGGCCCCAAGTCAGAATGTGTTTATTTTAATAATTGTTATGTCACTCCTAGATAAGTGCTAATTTATTCGTCGATTTTTAGCTGTGTTTTCGCAATACTAATGCATCCCATTCAATGTAATATTTAGTTTTTGCATTCGTTAATTTTAACACTTTTTTTGCTTGTTTTTATAAATATTTCTACCATGTTTAGAATGCTTTTATATTCAAGTTTGGGAAATATTGAAGGCCCTTCCATTTCCCAGCACCTGATTTTAAAATTAAAAACTTTACAACTTTTATTGTTATTTTCGATGATCCTTATAATAACGTGGCAATTTTTTTCCGTACCTAAAGGTATATTTTCTTATTATTTTGGAGAAATGTAAAGTTACTCCCCAATTTTTAGACCCAGCATTCCCATTTTGAGATTTTCATATTTATTTGGCTATCTTTTATGGTTTTCCTATGTGCCAAATTTAATCTTTTAACCACTTCTAAAATTGTGTTCTATAATAGTTATATAAAATTTAAGCTCTTTCATAACCTGGGCTTAAATTTTGAGATTCCATATTTTCAGACATCACTCGGCTATACGGGAAGGTATATATTTACTAACATGTTCAATTTCAAATTTACACTCCTTCTTACTCTGTAAAAAGTTATTTTTATATTAGATCTAGAAATTTTGATATTTCGGAAATTTTAGTCCTTCATGGTTGTTTAAGCTTGTTCTTATACCCACTTGACGAATTACAATCTTCCACCACTTTGAGTATTGGTTTATTTTTTCTGTTTTGGAAATTCTAAAGTCCAAATTTCATCAACCTCCTTTTAGAAATTACAATATTTTTAAAAAATGTTTTAATAAATATTTCTTAATTCCTGACAATTTTAAATGTTCTATCAAACTATTGCTTTATTTTTTAATATATTCATTCCCCCACACCCACTCATTCTATATTTCCTGTAGTCTGATTTTAAGATTTTAAAATTTCATAATTTGATCATTATTTGGAGTGTTCCCTTGTACCTACTTACAAAATTATGTTGTCTATCACACAAAAAATGATTTTGTTTATTAGATTTGGAATATTTAAACGGACCCTTCTCCGCCATATAGCTAACTCCTACATATAAATGTGAAATTTTACAACTTATTTGGTTATCGGAGCAGTACCTTTAACTTCCTGCTATATTAAAATTTTCTATAACACCTAAAAATGTATAACTCCCCTTTTCTCCTATTGTCTAGAGTACTAATTTAAGTTTTTCAGACTTTTATAATTATTTTGAGTGGTATATTTTACTTCCCTGTCAAATTTCAGTTTCTTACGATACTGAAAATTATTTCTTTATATTAGTTTTGTAAATTTTTCCGTCCCCCTCGTATTTAGAACTCACTTTGAGATATTTTAGATTTTATGTGTTTATTTGGATATTTTTCTCTACCTATCTGCCAAATTTTAATTTTCCTTTTCATCTCAATTTTTTTCAAAATATATCATTTAATGAAATTCCAACTTACAAATTTAAATTTTCAGACCTGTGTTTATTTGTAGTTGTCCCCATGCCTGCTTAGCAAATTCCTTTTCTATATCATCCAGATAAATGGTTTAAAATAATAGTTTTGGAAGTGTAGTTTCTCCCCACATCTCCCTGAACTTTTCTTCAATACTCACTCAGAAAGTTCAAGTTTTAAGATTGATTTATGTGTGGAGTGCCAGGTCACCACCGTGGTTCGGATTCCACGTTAAACTGTAGGTCCTTCATTTCATCTCCCAATCACCCTACCATTACACATTAGCGTAAGTGCGTACAACCCGAACGGGTAGTAAGACGCGGTGCTAATAATAATAATAATAATAATAAGATTGATTTGGTCATCTTAAGAGGTATTTCTACGGGTCTTCTTGGTTTAAAATTTATACTGCACTTAATATTTTATTCGTTTTACACCCCTACCCTATTTCCTGAGGTCTCATTTAAAATTTAAAATGTTCAGATTTTTTTGTTACTTTCCTTCTGAATTTGAGTTTTGTACCATACTGGGAAATATTTGTTTCTATTAGTTTTGGAAATTTTAATCTCTTGTCCCCTTCCCCTATTTTTCTTACTACTGTACAATTTATAAATACCAATTTTAAGACTTTTTGATTATCTGGAGTTGTCCATCCTGACTATCAGATTTTTTTTTAATACTCCCCTACTATATTTCCTGGGTTCCCTTCTAAAGTTTTAAAATACTCTGATTTTATCAATTATTTGGAATAGTACTTTAATAGCTGCTAACTTTAATTTTTCTATCTCACGGATAATTTAACTATTTCTATTAGTTTTGGGAAGTTTTGAAACCCCTTCCCCAACCCATTTTTTTTGCAAATCAATATTATAAATTTAATATTTCAGCATTCACTGGGTCATTTGGAGTCGTACTTCTGCATGTTTGCCAAATTTTAACTGTCTACCTCATTTAAAAAGGTTTTCGGATTACGCCCCCACCCCCCTCCTCCCATTTCTCTGAGCCCCATTTATAAATTACCCGTTTTAAAATTGATTTTTAATCATATGAAATAATCCCTTTACTTTCCTGCCGAACTTAAGTTTTCCATCTCATCTAGCAAATTATTTACTGACGATCACAATGCTCTAGCCCCCGTTTTACCTCCTTCGAGATTGACTTTCACAAAATCTTTCTTATCGGACGCCCACAACCTGAAAGGAGCCTCCTTGACGAATTTCAAGATTCCAGGTCTAGAGTCTCTGGAACTACAGTGATGAGCCTGTGAGTCAAGGCTTTCTTCTTTATACACATTATGTAATTTTTGTTAGACGATTTAATTTTTTTATGTTCTTGATAAGTTTGATTGAATATTTTATTAATATTTTAATTATTTCAATAAAAACTATTTCAAAATTTACTGATTAATAATTGTCTGTCAATATATATTTGGAAGTTAATCACATTTTCTTACCAAATTAAGTACACATCTTTGCCTTCACCTTGATATGATTAATATGTATCTTCCTCCGGTCCACCATTCAAATTACAGGATCCGCACATATGGCTGCATGGTGTAAGATGTCATGCTCGCAGTAGAGAGGACTGTCTGTGATGGTAAGAGGAAATTTAAGTTTGAATCTTGGCTAGGTGTACGTATGCTTATAGCCCGTAAAGGATGTAAGATGCAGGCTAAGGACTTCATTCGATACAGATTATGAAGTTTTGACTTGCCGTAACATCAAATTTGTTGTCCAACGTAGAAAATGGCATTTTCTCTAACTTAACTTGGTCTAACATAACCAAATAATTGCAAGCTCTCACATTGTATCAATGGAATGGCAATATTCCTATGATATTTCTCTAAATTACTTAGTACGTTTCCAACTTTTTTAATAATTAATTTATGAAAATTAATTATATACACAAATATACAGGTGGTAAAGAATGAAAAAGAGTGTTCTAAGATGGCACATGGCCAACAAGCCGACATTAAAATATAAAATAAAAAAGAGTCAAGTTATGTAACTACAATCTCTATATAATATAAAAGCGAAAGCCCTGACTGACTGACTCACTCACTCACTCACTCACTCACTCACTCACTCACTCATCACTAATTCTCACACTTCCCACGAAGCTAGAGGGTTGAAATTAGGCACAGATGTTTCTTATAAGCTAATTAGGAAAAGTAAAGATGTTTCATTCCGATATTTTGTGATTAAAGGGTGAAATCGGAGTAACTACCCTAATCAATAATATTGCTTTATAAACTCTTTTTAAGCGCTTAGAGGGTAATAATCTGAAAAGTTTGTTCTAATGACACCTCCAAAAAAATATAGCAATTATTTTTAACCCCGTAGATGCTTCTAAGAGGTGGAAAAAACTAATACAGACAATTAATTAAAATATGTAATCACGTTTTAATATACAAGAGATGGTAGAGGTCTGTAGTTTATATTTTGCTGAATTTTATGGTGCTTGTAGTGTCTGTGTCAGTGAGAGGGCCCGGTCCGGGGTGGTGTATGGCAATGTGGAGTGACGGGAGGGGGAGGGGGCGAGACCTGTCCAGCCACGCTCAGCTGATAACGCCCCAGGCAGTAGGCAAGGGTGCTTGCCGAAAATAAAACTCCCCATGCAAAACAATACATGGTCACCTCCTCGCAGTGTTTCTCGGGTAGCGCTAAGAACCATGCCATTAATCTTCAAACAAAAATTCCTCATTATCATCCAAAAATAATTAATAACACAATATCCCGTGCGAAGAATGGGGATTCGGCTAGTATTATTATAAAATAATTTAACAAATGTATATTAATGTTAGATCATTAAATAATACATATGTAATGCCCTGTTTTATTAGTTGCTTATAGTAAGATGTTCATCCATTTCCTTGTATTATGTTACATCTTGTCTTGAGCCAGCGCGTGTGACTTTGTACCTTGTTCTCTTAATGTATAAACTAAAATCTGCCAGTCGCAGATTGAATGTGGGGATGAGTATTCTATAACCAACGAGTCTGAGGAAAGCTAGCAAAATCACTGTTGGCGGCTTCGCCGCTTAGGGTCGAACCGGGCCCCTCAGGCCACCGCGCGTGGGGTCCTTGAGGTTCGCACACGCTACCTTGTTCATTTCTGTCTGTCTGATGAACCCATTGCATTGTAGACTAGTTATTTCACTTAAATAAATAGAACTCTTTGTACACTGCCTTGTAATTCACAGGCCTTCTCTCCCACGCCATACTCATTCCATCCAGAGTCACACAAGTCACCAAGACCCCCGATTCCACGGTAGCCAGTAGTTAGAGCGGCCACCATTGGGCCACCGTGTGAAAAAGGAGGGTTTTTACACATATTAAAATAAACATAAACTATTTTATACAAAATTCTTTCCAAATAAGAACAGGTTTATAAAATAAATTTTTAGCATCATCCACAACCTTAATAATTCAAAATACTTTATACCATTTAGGATTAAGCTTAAATAACTTGATCTTAATTTTATTTTTAACGTACAGTACTTTGATAGCTTCAACGTCTTGTTTTAACAAATAAAGTACAAAATACTTTTAGCGTGATTAATTTCTTCAGCGTATTTAAAATATTAATTTTATAGCATATATTCCGTTTCATTATATATTTTATACAAGGTATATTAATATATAGGGCCTAAATTTGTTAAACTCTCTTATCACAACATTGTAAATACCTCACTTGACTCTCTATTTTTCATTTTGATTCACATAAAAACAAATTTTGTATGCCAATTATTCTTACAAGAAGAGTATCCACAACTTATATACAATTAATTTATCGATGGTATTCAAGGTGAAATTTAAAGTATTGCACTCTAGTAACTTTAAACACAATTATTAAAAAGTTAAAAAGTTTATACTTTTTAAATCACATAGTTAAACAAATGCTCACTTAATTTTGCCTATAAGAATGTGGAAAAATATAAAATCAAGTATCCATTCCGTACAAATAAATAAATACTCACGTGTGGCCTCACGCCTTGGAGCAGGCCTATTAATTAATAACTGATTTTTTCATTATTTAATTTATTTGAGATTTTTAACGTGATTTTTCTGAACAGATTGATCAGCCCACGACTTTTGTTCTAACTTACATCAAGAACAGGCACAGCACCCAGACCCCAGTCGTTAATTTGTTACTAAGAAAAGGGTAAGCCCACATCTCACCAATTACACATTTATTGGCCATGACAGGAATCAAACCCGTGATCCTTAGTTCAGTAGACAGTCACTCTATTGACTGATCTCAGGTGCCAGACGTATAACAGCGTTAGTTGTGGATGTGTTTATTGATCATATTATTTTAAGAATATACATTCTATTTAAAAATTAGTCCTAAAATTGTTTGTGGGATATTAAATTTATTTGGAACGTTTACGTTACTTTACAGTCCAATTAAAATGGGAAGGATATTTTTCAAAGCTAAAATAATTCATTAAAACAACCATCAGAAAATGTGATCTGCAATCTTATTTTAATAGATAATTAATATCAATAGAGGTATACCTATAGCATAATAGTAGAAAACAAAATAAATACAATCAATGTTGGCCCAAAAAATGTTTGTATTTGATAAAAGTTTCATTTTACATTAATTCTAATATAATGACAAGTTTTACACTGTGTATTACTACCCATCTGGGCTATCCGTATGTAATAACACTAATGGGGTAGTTATGTTAAAGAGGGAGTGAAAGTGGAAAACAATTTAAGAAAAGCCACTCTTCCCCCCAGGATTCAAGCCCCGACCTCCCTGTCATCAGCAACTCAGACTTGACTAGCTTTACGTACATTCGGTGGAACCACCGTTGCAAGTATTATGTTTACCGACACTAGTAAAAACGACCTCCATGTCGACTTAGATGTGAGCTATAAAATAATCAACAATGTCTGAGTGGATGATTGAAAGCAGGGCTGATATTCAAACAAGTGTCGAGTGGGTGTTCATTCGTGTTTGTATGCATGCTATATGACCTTTACACACATTTTATTAGTGAAAGGTCCTAGACATATAAAAGATAAACTTGAAAAACAGCTATAAAAAGAGTCCTAAAATTTGATGAGCTATGAATAATAGGCAAACCTATTTTGTTTTGAAGCTGTTGACACATAAACAAGGGAATATGTAATGTGTATATAACAACCAGAACAAAATATTCTATAAATATATTTAATGTAAGTTTTTTTAAAATTTACTTTTTATCAAAATATATTTTTTTTATCCAATTTTAACTAAATAAACAGACTTCTTAACGTGTCTTACTACCCGTTCGGATTATATGAATATGGTACTAACTAATGACACCAATGTGTTAGAGATAAGTAGTGTTGAATTTTAAGGAAGTGTTTCCCAAATTGTGTGGGGAGAGGGTAGGAAACCATTTAGGGAAAAAAAAACCTCAGTAAAACCTACCGTGATTCGAACCTCAATGTTCCCTCCCGTCTTCAGCAGCCTTGTCTATTGTGGGTGTGACCATGCGGCCAACTTAGAGGGTCAGACTTCTTTTTTTAAAAAAAGCACCGCGTCTTACTACCCGTTCGGGTTATACGCTTAAGTACTAATTACACTAATGGATTAGAAATTGGGAAGGTTGAATTTAGAGGAAGTGAACCCACATTTGCGTGGAGGGAGAGTAGAAAACCATTTATGAAAAATCCACCCCAGTTCATCCGACCAAGATTCGAACCTTGATCTCCCCGTCCTCGGTGGTCTAGCTCAACACTACTGGTGCATTAGCTAACTACGCCACTGAGGCAGGAGTCAGACTTCTTAATTAACACATCTCTTTCTCATGTGGGAGATAATTTTATTTAGCACCGCGTCTTACTACCCGTCCGGGTTATACGCTTAAGTAGGCCAAATAATTACGCTAATGAGCTAGGAATTGGAAAGGTTGAATTTAGAGGCAGTGAATTTGAATTTGCGTGGAGAGAGAATGGAAAGCCATTTAGAAGAAACCCCCACCTGTTCACACGTGCAAGATTCGAACCTCGGTCTCCCCGTCCTCGGCAGTCTAGCTCAACACAAACCTAGCGTGTTATTATTATTATTATTATTATTATTATTATTATTATTATTATTATTATTATTATTATTATTAGCACCGCGTCTTACTACCCGTTCGGGTTATACGCACTTATGCTAATGTGTAATGGTAGGGTTATTGTGAGATGAAATGGAGGACCTACAGATTAACATGGTATCCGAACCACAGTGGAGGCCTGGCATTCCACACATTCACAAGTTTTGATTAATAAACGTCTTGTTAGAGGGAGGGAAGGGTTTGGTAATCAAATAAATCTGTGCTGAGACCAAGGATTGAACCCTGGACCCCGAGCACAGAAGTTCGACACTTTACCCCTAGCGTGTTAGCTAACTACGCCACCACGGTGGGTCACACGGGATAAAATAGACAATTGTTTTAAGGTCGACTACAGTTAGTAGGACTTGGTATTAAACCTCTTTTTTCGCGTACCCCCAAATATAAATTCTCTTTAAGGGAGTTTAGAGGACGCAAGAAAAGGTCCGTGTTTTTGCAATTTCTTCAAAACATTTTTTTTTTTTGGCCAAGTAAATTAAATAATTCTCCAGTAGAAATATATAATTTAATTTTCTTTATACGCTGACCTCACCAGTCCTTGAATACATATAAAGGGTGTCATGAAATTTAATTACAAATTTTTATTTTCATACAAATTTTTTTATCATTTAATGCCGCTGTGCTCATGACAAATATTCAATAAATTTGATATCAGCATGTGAAGAAAATTAAACTCTATGTTTTTACTTGAACAATATTTGATTTATTTTGACCAAAAAGAGTTTAGCTATCCAAACTGCAAAAACAATGATCTTTTCTCGTGTCCCCTACCCTCACATTTTAATTTTGTGACCCAAAAGTGGTTGGTGCATTGTGCAAGTTATATGCAAGCTATATACATTCTATAATCTACATCAAACATAATTAAAATATTTTAGTTCCAAAATAATGTATTTAATAATAGTATTTAAATGAGAATTAATTTGTGTATATAATATATATATATTTTTTTTTTTTTTTTTTTTTTTTTTTTTTCTCGTACTCCAGGTTAAATAAAACTAATCTAAGGGCCAAAATTCGATCCCAAGTCTTGTCCAAGGAAATGTAATATAATGTATTTTATGGTGTTACAATAAAATTATGATATTTGCTAATAACATTAATTAATAAACTGTATTATAATATTAAACTCACTTCGAAATATGTCCCAGATTACTACGTAATCAAATCAAGTTTAAAAACTACTCTTATCTAAGAGTGGGAGATATATATCTAACAGGAGAAACCTACAGTTTAATATAACCAAACAAACATTTGTACATTTCATCGTAAACTTAAGGAAACAAATTCAATAAGTGAAAAATGACAACCCGAACACGGGAGACGAACCTGTGACCTTTGGCTTTGCGCACCAATGTTCTACTACTGAGCCATCCTGAATCGTCTGGTTTCTTTGGCCATTTTTCACTAGTCACTGGCTCAGTGATAGAACATTGGGGTACAAACCTAAAGGTCCCAGATTCGATTCCCATATCCATGTTGTCATTTTTAACTTAATTTAATTTTATTCGGTTTTCAGGACTGCTCCTGTGGCTAACCATTACTTATTATTTTTTAATACACATGAATTATTAATCAAGAGAACGGGTTTAAGATAGTGAATTCCAAGATATCATTTTAATAGCCATTTCCAATTTAACTCGTCCAGATCGATCAGAGCTCCCCTGTGTCAGATATGGACTAACTTTAGTTTGGCCAACTAAACAGGGAGCCCTTAGGAGTTCCCAATCTCTAATAGCCCATTTTTGTGAAGTGCCTTAAAATAAAACACTAAAATATGAAGAAGGGAAGAACTTTGTTTTTGAAATTAGATTCATCAGTAAAATAAATCAATAGATCCCGTGCCATGAGATGAGGCGAGCGGTTAGAGACATTCAACCTAAGAGAGGGTTTTGAAGGTATGTTGGTGGTCCAACGCTCAGCGGGCGTCTCAGAATCTCCTCGGAGGAATGCTGCTAAATTCCTTGTCGGGTTCTCTCGGGTTGTTGTCGCGTCTCGCTCGCTCGGGATAAGTCAGTACATTCGAAAGAAGTGTTTCTGAAATTTTTTACTTTAAAATTAATTTAAAACTCACCTCTACAGCGTAGTTAGCTAACGCGCTAGTTTTGTGTTGAGCATGACTGCCGAGGATGGGGAGATAGAGGTTCAAATCTTGGTCGTGTGAACTGGGGTGGTTTTTCCTAAATGTATTACCACTCTTCCTCCATGAAAATGCGGGTTCACTTCCTATAAATTCAAATTTCCCAATTTCTAACTCATTAGCGTAATAAGTAATTAAGCGTATAACCCGAACCGGTAGTAAGACACGGTGCTAAATTTAAAAAAAAATGAAAATATATACATATATATCTCCCTCCCCACTTTACAATCACTAAACATCATTGAATTGGTGCAACCGTATCAAAAGGTCAGTCAGTACTCTATAGTTTTGAAATGTTTATGTATGTAAATAGGCCTATATTTGTATTCCAAAATACTTAGTGTTAATGTAAACTAAATGGCATTTATAGAGTGTACCCGTTTTACTTCATTAGTATTTTATAGTTAAATTAATTATAACCCAACCAACTTCGGTGTCTGAATGTTCTAAGGTGTCACTCTCGCTATAGACTGGACGGACAGCCGATGATGCGGAGATTGGGCTTCAGATTTCGGTCGGATGTATTGAGGGTGATTTTTCCTCAATCCTTTTCCACTCCCCCTCCACGCAAGTTGGGTACATTTCTTCTAAGTAAAACCTTTCTAATCCTCAGGTTATTAGTGTAATTAGAATTAATGTATGCGTGTAGTCCAAATGTATAGTAAGATGTGGTGCTAAGAAAATCCTGATTTTGAGTAGTTCCTAGCCCCTTGTACTCTGAATCCCAAATTTCGGTATATTTTGGAAATTGAATAATTTTATTTGATCAAATACAGTAGTTATGTGAACAGTTGATGTCACCCCCACCATGTATTTAAGTTAAGTAATTTTAAATGTATATTTAGGTTTAAGGATGAAATATCTCCAGTTATTTCTCCTTGAAGTTGATAATATTCCTTAGTAATCAAGTTAGACAGAAAACAAATGAACACTATACAGCGGTATACTATATCCATAGAGAATAACCGTTGTTCGAGTTGTTTAATACGCCAGTCTCGTTATGGACGTTTAAATTTAAAAAAATATATAAGACACCCGATGGATTCAATTTATTACAAAGCATTTTAAATTCAGATCACTTGGGATGAGTTTTTAAAAGAAACACTTCCTGGGTATCCGACACCTTAGCTAATTCGGTAGCTTGTCTGTCTACTGAGCTAAGGATCCCTGCTTTGATTCCTGGTGCGGCCGAAAAAAATTTCATTGGTGAAATGTGGGTTTACCCTTTCATAGTTATGAATTAACGGCCGGGGACTGGATGTTGTGTTTGACCTAATCTTAGGTTAGATTGTAGGGCATATGAAGATACGACAGGCCTAGCAAGCTGATAATGGAAAATATACGGTTTAAATTTTTTTTAACTGGCTCAGTCCACAGGTTGGAAGGAGTAATAGATGTAAAAAATTTCTGGGTGGCAATTATCTTTAAACAATCATTTTGCTAAACCTCATTGCCTACATAGGCCTACTGCCCAATTTTGTTAACGTTGGTAAAAATCATTAGGCAAAAATCACGGAAAAAATAGACAGACGAAATTCCAAACGGTCGAGCTAAAACAGGTCTTCGTTCCACTCGATCAATTATTTTAATGTTATTAATAAATTAAAGTCATTTTGTTTTTATATTCTAAAATTTCTAAAAAGGTTTATTAAGAATTAAGAGCTATACATATAGCTAAATAATACTTATGTTAAATTAATTTATCTTGCTTTTATCCTTCTATTGTTAGGACGTAACATTAAAAAAAACTACTCTTTTGTTTACTGTTACTACTTTTATTAAAACTTGGGTCTACTACATGTTACTTCTACTACCAATGCTATCAATACAATCATTGACGTTTCTTATTATACTACCGCTAATGCTACTGCTATTAATACAATTATTGATACTGCCTATTTCTACTGGTATTGCTACGGTTATTACTGTTACAGAAATTAATACTACAACAACTACTAAATATATGTAATAAATATAATAATATTATATGTTTATTCTGTATATATTAGGCTTTTTTTAGTTCAATACTTTTAACAATTCGACTTTCATTATTAGAAATAGGCTATGTACTTGAGAAGATAGTTTGAGGACATACATTAATTTTGGGAGGCAATTTATGGAAACATTTACTATTTAAAAGTGTGGTTTCTTACAATTCTTACCTTACAATCGAATGAGCATACACTTGTATCCAATTATATGGGCTGCAAGAATAAAATTCTCAGATCTAAGATATTTATCAGAAAATTATTGTTTATTGAGCATATTCTAATTTTGAACAAAATTTAATGAAATAGTATTTATAAAAAATTTTGTCAACCCTGACCCATTTAATATGAGAAAAACTATCATATAGAAATGAGGCCCTTGGAAGTATCAAAGGATAATGAGTGGCATTAAGGTCGAATAAAATTGATTTGGTTTATACATTTCTAAAAAACTTAAGCAATTGAGCTGGGGGTCGGATCCGGTCCTTCAATTTATTCTATTTGGCATGCAAAAAATGTATCAAAAGAACAATAATTGGTTTCATAAAAATAGACTATTAACTAATAACTACATAATAAATGTAAAGTTTTGTGCTAATAATTTTTTTCTAATCTGTCAACCAAATTATGTTTTCAAATCTGTACAACCTGCGTTATAAAAAAAAAATTATCGACCCCTGTGTAAGTTCATCTGTAAACGGTTTATTTTTATATTTTGACATTCCTAAAAAAAAAGTATGTTTTTTCTTTGAATGGTGTAAGGTAATTTTCATGTTACTTTTATAATTTACCTGTAAGAATAATCACTAGGATATTAGTTTTTATATGTTTCTTGCATGAATTGCGTTAACTAAAATTACTTATATTCAAATTTTACCCATCCGATAAAAAAAACCTTACGGACATATCACCTCCTTTAAATTATAAATTCAGCCATTGTGTATATTCCTAACCCTTAAAATATTTCATCTTTAAGGAATTCTGGATCACTTTTAGGAATATTTTTAATAATTGCCACATCATTATTTTTAATTATACACTACAAAGGTCATGTTGACTTAGCCTTTAATAGTATTTTTAATATTGGTCGAGACGTAAATCGTGACTGGCTACTCCAATAAGTACATGCATTTGGAACATCTTTCTTCTTCATTATAATTTATTTTCATATTGGCAAAGGTATATGTTTACTGCCAACATGATTTAAAATTGTATCTAACATAATTCTATTGAGATTGACTCCATATTCAGTGTAAATAATTATCAGTGTGGATTTCGAAAAAATAGACCAACAACCGATCAGATGTTTAGACTTCAGCAGGTCTTAAAAAGAAAGAGTAGGAATACAAAATGACTGTTCATCACTTATAAATAGACTTTAAAAAGACCTATGATTCAGTTAAAATAACCCAAATATATTAAATTTTAGTTAATTTTAGTAAACCCAAAAAACTTGTCAAGCTTAATGAGGTATGTTTTGACACGCGCGACAGGGCACGGGTTGGATGTCACTTTTCAGATAATATAGAAATACATCATGGGTTAAAACAAAGAGATAAATTTTTCCCTAAACTCTTTAATTTAGCCTTTGAATATGCTATTAGGGTAATGCCAGAGAATAGGGAAGGATAAACATAAAATGGTACTCTACAACTATTAGGATATTCAGATGGTTTAGCTTTGTTGGGCAATAGTGAGGAAGTTGTTGCAATAAATGCATCGACTATATTAAAGGATAGTAAGGAAATAGGTTTAGAAGCCAACGCTGAAAAGACTATGTATATGATCACACAGATAACACATATTGAGAACAAAAATTTAAAGATTACTTCGAGCATCATATCATTTGATAAGGTTAATGGGTTTAAATATTTAGGAACAAACTTAGCTAGCAATAATGAAATTAGATTTGAAATTAGGAAAAGAATACAGTAAGGAAATGAATGATATTACTTGGTCAGTAAGTAGTTGACATCTCGCATGCTGTCGAGGAATGTAAAAATATGAATTTACAACAAAATTATTTTATCGGTTGTTTTCTATGTGTGTGAAACGTGGTCTCATACCTTACATGACAGGGGAAAAAATGACCTTTCAAAAACAATGTTCTTAGGAAGATATTTGTTCCAAAAAGGGATGAGGCTACTTTGGAGTGGAGGAGGTTACATAATTATGAGTTACATACCCTGTACCCCCTTTAAAATATATTGTTAGGATAATCAAGTCTCGTAGATTATGGTGTGCAGGACATGCTACATGAATGGGAGATTCTAGAACCTTTTTCAGGGTACTGACTGGTAAACCCAAAGGGACGTGACTATAGGGAAGATCTAGGCGCAGATGGGAGGATAACATTAGAATGGACCTGAAGGTGATAGGGTGTAATCAGGGGACTGAATAGAACTAGCTCAAGATAGGGATAGGTGGCATCCTTTTTTAAATGAGGCAATAAATTTTTGAGAACATAGTTTCATAGAGTAAGTAAGTAAGTAATTGTCAAGAATATATATGTATCAAATAATTATATATATATATATATATATATCATAGGCCTAAAACTGTTGTTTTGATCTTGTTATTTAGGTATACTATATACGGTCTTCATAAGCTATGTTCTTCACCAAGGTAAAATATCTTTTTTTTGGGTGCAACTGTATATACTCATATGTTATTAGCAAGCCATTATCTTTGAATTAATTTTTTGTAAAGTATCTAGAATATTTTACATTTCAAAGATTGGACAGCCTGGCCTCTACATTATGGGTCAACAAAATAAAAGTGTATATACTCAAGTCAGCTCCTTTTCTTCCTTAAAGTATTTTTAACACTGTAATTATTATCCACAGAATCTAAGATATATGGATGATCAGGGTATTTTAAAACCATGATTATTAGCTAATTAATCTAAGTGGTAGTGATGATGAGTTTATTCAAAGGGAAGTGAGCCTAAACTATATTGGAGAGAGTATTGAAAAACCACAGTGATAAATCAAGAGAATAATCGAGAAAACAAATATTATATCACACCCAACCGAGATTTAAATCTTGACGTCTCTGTCACTAGTAGTCCAGTCTATTACGAGAGTGACGCTTGATCAACTGTGATAGAGAATTTGGTTTATGGTAATTAATTAGCTTTAAAATTTGTCAAGGACATAGACATATATGCATACATAAAATCATATATGATCTATATTAATATATTGTAATCACATAGCAGTAAAATGGTTAAAACTAGTACTTATCAGATAATCTTGTTTTATTTGGTTGTATAATTAATCTTGGCTGGGCCTGTACTTAAAGTTAACTCTGACTCGCTCATGTCTCACTTGAAACATCATGGGAGGAATTAGTTTTGAAACAACCAGGATTCTAACCCAATTATCTAATCGTTGGTAAGTATATTAATATTAATATATTGATATATCATAGTCAATGTTAGATACGCCACACTAAATTATACCTCAATTAACAAATGGTTGGATTAAATTGAAAATATAAACTTTACGAAGCGGATTTTGTGATATTTATTCAAAGGTTAGACGGTCTGAAACACGATAAGGTACACTTTTCTATAGAGAAAAGTTTCTCTCCTCTCTTAATAAATACGCTGGTGCATTTCTTTTTAACTACCTCCTTCAGTCTATCCCCTTAAAATTAAGTTGTTCCTAACTTTTATTTTTGATCAAAATATATGTATAAAAGCTAATTAATGTTATTCCCGTGGAACTATGTTAAAAATAACATATTTCTAAAATCATAAATAAGTAACAAATGTGTAACAAATGTGTAACAAATGTGTTGACGATTACTTTTTGAAATAAAGGTTGTACCATTAAGACAATTTAGCCTAGAACATCGCGCCTAATACCTAGCCCACACACAAATATGTAATCGACTTGCACACCTCCCAGAAACAAACCAGAGTCCCCCCACACTCGTAGTCAACCGACTTTAAGAAAAAAAACTCCTAAATGACCGTAATACTCCGAGTATATGTTTTATAGGATACTTGTAAAGTAAATAATAATTATCATACAACAGTGATAGAATTGATATACTTGATTTTTGTAGAACTTGTCTACATCTTCGTGAATTTCATTCCTCACAGGAATAATTATGGTTCGTTCTACATGGAAAACCTTAGCTAGTATGATATATGGGGAGAGAAGCATCAGATTGGAATCTTTTAGGGTTGAAGTTTTGTAAGCAATATTTTGTCGGTAGGGGTGAGAGTTGGGGCGATGGCTTTGGACCCCCACAAAAGAAAGGGTGGGAAGGGTGGTGACAGGGTAGAGGGAGGAAAGGGAGCTTGATGACACGATCCTACTCCTGGTACCGCCACTTACTTTTATGACCACATTTCGCTCATAAATTGTCTCGACAACCACCCAGATTAGTAATTCATGTTCGTGTGACAAATCAACATTTCATCGTCATCTTTTTGGGGGTTATATTTTCTATACCTTTAGAGGAGACGTTTCTCATAAAACTTCGTAAAACGTACCATTTAGATATATTTTGGTTAAATAACTTATATGTATGTATATATATATATATATTCCAAAAATAAATATAAGCTTACATTTATAGGGATATTTTGCTTATTCGTGAATGTATTTTCAAATGAATGGTTAGGTCTCCAATGTTTACGGTTAGTAAAAAAAGATTATGCTTAAATAACAATAAATTGAGAGTATTTCGAACGGTTATAACTTCAGGTTTAGGCTAATATGCTAAACTCTAAAGTTAGCTGCGCTTTCATGAGAAACATTTAGCTATCTAATAAGAATAAAATAAATAATCACAAAAGAATTATATAGATATTTATAATGCACAGTCTAGATATAATTATACAAATATAAGAAGCAATAACCACCAACAAATTAAAAGGAGAGTAAGGTCCAGCCATGAACAGTAATTATATTTATTATCTACTCAGCCGCGAGACGTTGGGCATACCATAACTAAGAACGTCTAAAACACAAAATAGGGCGAAAAATTATATAAAAAGCGCATAATGATATGAACAAAAAGTGCACCAATAGCTTGTATTGCATCAAAAGATCACTGGAGGGGGGGGGGCCTAATTACGAGGCAACACGACAAATATGTATTGTAAACAACCCGCTTACTCTTTACAATAATTAAAATAATAAAATAATAATACAATAAGAAAACTATAGTATTCTGATAGTTGAAAAATGACACCTGGACACGGGAATCGAAACCAGGACCTTTAACTTAGTATGCCAAATGTTCTAACCACTGAGTTATCCAGGACTAGTCCCGTGCTCAGGGTCATTCTTCAATCATATTCTAAGGCAGAGTCTATGATGGACGTTCAGAAATCGTCGGCTACAAATGTGTTATTTTATTAAGATCACGAGCTATCAGATAATGCAGCCACCTTCAACTCGGTGGTTGGCTTATTGCTGACACTTGTACCATTATATTAAGTATAAGGGATTTATTATTTAAGAATCAAATAGCCAAAGCTATTATTTATGCTTTTAGTGAGGATTACTCCATCTACATATCATATTATGGAAATGACCATGAAGAATGACGCTGGACACGGGACTATTCCTGGATAGTTTCCTTTTAATTATTTTAAATCGTATAACCCGAACGGTTAGTATGACCCAGTGCTAATATATATTATTTTAAGTAAGTCTTCGCTTTTAAAACTGTTCTATGCTAATACACACCAATGGATGAACTACATAAAATTGTTCCTTCAAATGCCTATGAAAACTTTCTTTACCATTGTTGATCCTTGAATTAATATGGGGTTATTATGCCCATAGTGATTCTGGAAATGAGTTATCACCTTAAATTTAACTAAAAAAATAATCGGCCAAGGGTAGTAGTGTTTCATTATTTGATGTTTCCGAAATTACATCTACCTAAAAATTATTTCAACCTGTTGCCTTCTTTCGATTCTAAGCTTGTTGTGCTCTACCTCCAATCCTAGTTAGACAATCTTTCTACGCCAATTTTGCCCAAAGTGAAATTGACAAGCATTGATAGTGGCTTCAGAAAATATTATTTCAATGTCAATACAAGCAGACTTTTCAAAATATAAAATAAAACCTTTCGGGGAAAACTGACCAGACACAAATTTCGTATATAAGTCCACATTTGTATAATCATAGGCTATACGTTTGTACTTTACCGAGTAGGAAACAAAACACAAGTTGATTACATGCTTCACCGACAAATGAATGAATGGTGTACAATTATTGACATACATTTTTTGGACACACATTGAAAATTTCATCAGAAAATTTGGTGGAGGAATTTTTTGTGGTGATTTTAAGTTTTCTTCAAAAGTTACAAAAATTATATCATATTGCTAGCCTTGTAACATTGACATCTTGTTTAATCATTTCATTGCTGGCACTGCCAATAGCCATGAGTACAGTTCTAATGATTTTAACTGGTCTTTCATTCAAATGATCAAATGTTGAACGCTTTCGGAATTCCTTATAAAATGCTTCTGAATCTGTTGCCCTTCAATCTCTAAATGGTACAATTTTAATTACCTGACTGATCTGTGGATGTATGTGGACCAAACTGTTGACATTCCTCGCAGTTTATCACAATGAAAATGTTTTATTTATTATTAGCACCGCGTTGGGGTTATACACACTTACGCTAATGTGTAGTGGTAGGGTGATTGTGAGATGAAATGGAGGACCTACAGTTTAACGTGGAATCAGAACCAGGGCGGAAGCCTGAAATTCCCCACATTCACAAGTTGTCATTAATACACGTCTTGTCAGAGATGAAGGAAGGGTTTGGTAATCAGATAAGTAGTGAAAATGAACATGATTCTAACCAAATACAACTCAAATTGAAATGGAGAAGTGTCGTTCGTGAACAAACGGATCAAATTGTACATAATAGTAATGCGAATGAATCTAGAAAATTATGATTGAGTTGCGAGTCTGGTCGCCTAGTGCTGCAGTATGGGGCTCAAAGACTACAAACACTGGTGCACTTTTGATGTACCACTTTGTGCGCTTCTGATATACTCCAAAGCAGGTACACAAATTCGGCCTGTGTCTGAGGACATTTAAAAGTGGAATTGAGAATTGTATTTTTATGGAAGGGTAGGGGACTACTGTATTATGGTATTAGTATTATATTATTATTATTATTATTATTATTATTATTATTATTATTATTATTATTATTATTATTATTATTATTATTAGTAGTAGTAGTAGTAGTAGTAGTAATATTAATTGAAGTAGAAATAGTAGTCAGTAAATAGTAATACTATTATTTATATTAAGCCTAGGCAAATTCAAAATTTTCAATTATGAATCAAATCCAAATCATTGCTTACTAACGTGAATCGAGTATTTTAAAATGAAGATAGTTCAAATCGAATCCAAATGCTATATTTCAAAATGGAAACGTTTTGAATCGAATCCGATTCGAATATTTTTTAATTAAAATTTTAAAAAATCTAAATAATTTAAAAGGCAAAATTATACATATTTATATTTAATTGAGTACAAATTTATAAATAAAGTAAATAAACCATGTCTAAATAGTTATCAGATTTTATTAAAATTACAAAATTCACAAACTTATATCATAAAGTCAAATTATTGGATTGATGCTAACTTTTTTTGAATAATACAATTATTTAAATGTTTGCTTTTAAATACAAATTATGAATTAAATTTCACGGAATCTGAATCTGTGATTTATTTGAATTTGAAGTTTTGAATTCAATATAAAGATTCTGAACTTTTAATCGAATACAAATCCTAACAATATTCATTTTCAGACCTGAAATTTTGAAGCTTCGGACAGGCTTAATATTAAAATATATAAGCCCTGTAGAAAGTATAGAATATAAGAAATGTATCCTAGACTTACTCTAGGATTAACTTAACCACTAGACAAAGGAATTGGTAAATAACAAAATCTAGGAAATGGATGGATCCTATTTGAAGATTATGAGGTTTTGGTCCTTGACGGAGATCAAACCATACATCCTTAAATCATGCATTGTGCCGTGGTGTCATTGGGAGGATAATGTAAAAATGAATTCGAAGGAGGTTGAGGATCAGGTTAGGGATTTGATAGAGGTGGCTCAGAATAGAATTGAAAGGCGAGCTTACTTTCTGGTGGCCATGAACTTGTGAATTTCGGGCAGAGAGTAAGTTACTTAATATTGACTATAAATATTAAAACAGACAACTTGAGCCCATTCCTATAATACTTTCACAAAAACACAGTAACAAAAAAAGAGGAAAAGTGTAACCCGTTTCTGAGTGGCTAGATTAACCAACAATAAGTCTAGATAAAGTGGTTCAATTTCAAGAGGTTATCACGAAAGTATTCCTATCTGCACCTAAATTATTGCCACTTCCTTAGTATGTAATTACCAACTATATACACCCCATCTACAATAGTAGCGGTGGTAAGTGACCACTGGTAAAATTTATCATATTTACCAAATCATCTGAACTGCAAGACCCTGTGATTTATTGTTACAAAGCCAAAACAAAACAAATAATTAGTTTTTATTTATTTTTTAAATAGTTTTTACATATTCTGTTGGCTGTCAATTACTACCGCTTCCATGGTGAATAGACTTTGGGTTATAGGCCTACGCTGCGTGTGTGGTGCTTCACGTCTGACTATTCAGCTGAGCTATCTGAAAATTTACACTAATGGGGACAAACATAGGATTTAAAAATAGTATCTGCGTATTTTCTTTGATTGAAAGTATAATACCTTCTAGAAAAATAACCTTTCATTACACTAGGCTGGGATTAAGACCCCGAGTTTCTTATCACAAGTAAAACAAACAAATGGGACTGACGCCTTTGTTCTCGTGCCCACCAATGAAGCAGTATTGCTAAGTTAGTTTGTAAGTCATGTAATTATATAGTCTGAGTGTTAATAAAGAGCACGTTAAGTATCCCCAAGAAAAACCAAATGAATCAGTAGAAGTAGTCACAAATTATGTGTGGCAATTAAATATTTTATTTGAAATTCATAAAAACTATTTTTGGAATCAATTCAGAATATTGATATGGAAAGTAAAAATTGAATAACTTGATTCAAATAACTGGCCTCGTAGTATAATGGTCAGAACCCTTGGCCGCTGATCTAGAGGGCCTGGGTTCGATTCCCATTTGGTAACGATGGATTTTTCCCGGAGGGAGAATAATTCTCTAGGCAGGGTTTAGTTAAACAGGCTTAAGATGATCTTCATTGGCGCCACCCCGTCATATTCACTATAATCATTCTCTCACCTTATCGGGACATGGAAAGAGTTTCTTTGAAAAGGATGTACGGTTAGTACAATTGGGCGTCCCTGGGCAACGGTACATTAGTACTGGTTTATATTTTCCTAAGTATTCTGAGATACAGTTGTTATAGCCCAGACACTCCTTTATAATTATTTTTTTTAATTTAATAGCAAAATATTGAAAATTTGTAATGACACACAATTTATTCGTAGTAATATGATTTCCTAGGATTCCTAAGATAAAAACATGATAAATCTTTGACATAATTTATAAAAGACTAAGAAAATGTTCCATAATCAATGCCATTGAGATTTATGTTAATTTAAAACGTTTTATAATGTTTATAAATTATTTTTAAAATAATTATAGATCTGTAAACTATATTTCAAAATCAACTCATAAAACGAATTAATACGTTCTTCTTTTCCTTTAACTATACAAACTTAAAATGTAAGTAGAATCTTTTTCCAAGCTTTTGAAACAAGCAAACAATATATTAAAGAGAATGTTGAATGTTAGTGTCGATAAGAGGTAATACCTGCACTGGTTGTAACACAGTCCAGGACATCAAGCTTGAAATAGTCTGGATTTTGTCTGACAGGTAGGTCAAGGTTTAAATCTTGGCTAGATAGGTGCACTTGTGGTGGTTTTTCAAATGGGATTTATCACTACGGTCTTACCACCTAATGTCCGCGTCATTGTGTGGGCTCATTTTCACTAAGTTACACTTTCAATTCTAATTACAGTTTGATTCCAACGTTCCACTAAAATACTATCGGTAAGCCTATCAATTATTTGTCTCATTGATAGCGGTAGTTAATTTTAATTTTTCTGTTTTATTTTTTTAGATAAAATATAATACATATATATATATATAATATATATAATACATATATAATACATATATATATGTTTAGCTATAAATAGTTTTGTTGGTTAATGCTAAACTATTCATTTACCAACTTATAAGGAAGATGATTTTTTCTCATAAGTTAGTGTTTCGAAAAAAAGTGTTGATGTTTAGAATTACTTATAAAAATACATGATATAATAAGTTGCCTTATAAATTAAATTAAATGGAATATTAAACTTTTATAAGAAAAATCAATATAGCCTTACGAGTAAGACAATGTTGTAAAAAAAATACCTATGAATGATAAGAATTAATTAAATCATGTTTCAAAATAAATATCGCCAATCATCGGCACAATATATTTTTTATATTAAGACTTACATGTCAAGCAACACATTTTTAAGTAATGTACGAGGTAGGATTGTCAAATGAAGAAACTTTAAACCCATTTCGGGGTCGAATAATCTAAGGCGTCACACTTGCAATAGACTGGACTGCCGATGATGGAGGAGTTTGGGGTTCAAGTACGGTTTGTATGTATGAGGATGGGTTTAATAAATCACTTTACACTTTCCTTCCAAGCAAATGTGAGTAAACTTCGTATAAATCCATCCTTCCTCATTCCTGACATAATAGCATGATTAGCTTATATAAGTGATTATTGCGACACAGTGACATAGAAAAAAACATTTTAAAAATAATAATAATAATAAAAAAAATAATAATAATAATAATAATAATAATAATAATTAGCACCGCACCTTACTACTTGTTCGGATTATACGCTTATGTACTAATTACAATAATGGCTTATGAATTGAGAAGGTTGAATATATAGTAAGTGAACCCACATTTACGTGGAAGGAGAGTGGAAAATCATTTTTGAAAAACCTCCCCCAATTCACCCGAGAGAGATTTGAATCTTAAACTCCCCGTCCTCGGCATTCTAGCTTAACACGAATATAGCGCTTTATCTAACTACACCACCAAGGTGAGTAACACATTAGGAAATATATACAAAATAAATACAGCGTAGCCAAGATTTACCAAAACTCACTATATTTATCTTAGATATCTTCAAAAATTACATACCTCATCAATCAATTGAGATAGTTACAGAACAAATGGCTTGGCGTTCGCATACAATAAAGTACATTTAGTAGTTTTTTGGTATGTTGAATTATGTTATTTCTCTAGCAAAGCGACCACAGAGAGATGGACGACTCTTTCTTAGTTTGAGTTTGAGTCTAGCTAAAAATTTATACAGCTATCCACGCTATGAATGCAGATTTTTTTTTAGTAAAATGTTCCAAATAAGACAAGAATAT